>JAHWXV010378850.1:0-15363 GCA_024586415.1 Phrixothrix hirtus | reverse complement strand
GTTCTGAAGCAGAAATCAACTGGTAGACCAAGAGTATCAGATGAAACGGTTGAACTAATTAGACAATCTGCACTCAGATGTCCTAAGAAGTCCATACCTCAACAAAGCTTAGAGTTAGGTATTCCAAAAATAACAATTCACAAAGTTTTATACAAAAGACTGAAATTACACACATATAAAATCCAGCTATTGCAGGAATTGAAACTTGATGATGGTGTAAAATGTTTCAATTTTGCTGTTGAAATGTTGAACAAGATAGATGAAAACCAATCATTTCTAGATGATATAATTTTTACAGATGAAGCTACATTCCATATCAATGGGTGTGTTAACAGATACAATTCATGGGATTTGAAAACCCCCATGAAATTTTTGAGAAACGGTGCGATTTGCCTAAAGTGAATGTTTGGTCTGGTGTGACGAAAAGTCATGGTAATAGGGCCTTTCTTCTTTTCAGAAAAGACAATTAATGGAATCATGTATCTTGATATGTTAATCAATTATTGCTTTCCTCAGTTGGAGGAACTCGAAAACATTCAACAACTTCGTTTCCAACTAGATGGCACACCCCTGCACTTTAGTGCATTTGTCACACCCGCTTTGAATGAAAAGTTTGGACATTGATGGATAGGCCGGCAAGGATCTATGCTCTTACCTCCAAGGAGCTCAGACCTGACACCTTGTGACTTTTTCTTGTGGGGGGTATATCGAAAACGTTGTTTATAGCCAAAACATTCGTGACCTACATCACTTAAAGAACAGGATTACTGAAGCAATGACAGCCATTAACGCAAATATGTTAACTAACATTTGGGCAGAATTTAATTATTGATTGGATATTTGCCGAGCAACTAATGGCACAGATATAGAAATTTATTAGTTTATTAGTTATGTAAAAAACTGTTTAAGATGACGATTTCAATGAATAAACAACATTAACTGTAAATAATTCTGTTTTCATTTAAATCATGTTCAAAACCCTACCATTCTTTTATGATAACCCTGTATATTAAAACCTCATTTCTATTGAAACTTATCGATTGCTATATATAAAAATGATCAGAAAAGGCAGATTACAACAAATTTGTCATCTACCCTACCCAGTGGTGGGCAAACTTTATGCAGTTTATTGTCTTCCAGAACAGTTTATACCTAATGGTCTTTGCAAAAATGTTGTTAACAGTTTTGTTTATAAGGGATTTATTATATCCCTTATCAATGGGATGTTAGTGTTCCATCAGTGTTTTCAATCCTATAGTTAAGGTTTGATCAGTGGATGGTACTTTTATGGCAAGCAAATCTGGTATATTTCTATAAATAGAATCTTCCTGTCAGTATAAACCATCCTGGATTTATAGTGCATATCTGCAAAAAGGAATTATGTGTGGTGTATTGAAGCTAAGCGAAAATCGGTATGTGAACCTCAATTTATTTGAATTTCTGAGCGTCTATTGTTGACAATTTGGGTTTCATTTTGCAATAATGTAATTGTTTAATTATTTCACAAGAACGAGCTTGTAGAACTTTTCAGTTCAAAACTCCATAGTATTTTTGCCTTTGGCTGTAGATCCCAGCCTATTTATAGGCGAAGTCGTTGTCTGCTTTTCAATTTTCATCTTTATTACTAATGATAGTAGAGCAATTATATTGAACAAGTTTAAATAATTAAGTTATATTTTTTAATTTACTTTATTATTATTATTATTATTATTATTACCTTATTATTAGTTGCATGCTAATTTACGCTATTTTTTGATATTCATAGTTTGTACTTTAGCAGTTTGCTATTTATTTAAATAAAAGTGAATTTTATTTCATAAATCCGATTTCTTAAAATATTCTATCTTATTTCTAGTTAGTGTATAATATTTGCATTATTCTTAAATAAATCTTTATGCCTTATTTGTTAAAATTTGTGTATAAATTATATTCGTATCTTTAAAGGTCGAATTTTTCTTGGAACTTTGATTAGATGAAGTTGGTTTAATGCATAAACATATTTACTTAGAATTATACATTATATAATGGTAAACTTAAATCTTATAGGATTTAAATATTAATATATTTTAAACTATTCTGGCATAAACTGGAATATGAAATTGTTAAACTTAATTCATCTAACCATTTACATAAATTTAAATTAAAAGTAGCTATTTACAGATTACACTAGTTATTAATAAAACTTTTAATATTTATGAAAAGAAAAATTATTTTAACAAAACAAAATGAATCAAATTAAATTGGGAATTAACATGATCGCAGTTTAACAAGGTAAAGTTAATTTATTTCCAAAATAATTAAAAATTCTGAAATTAGATAAAATTGCGAACTTGTTACATTATATGTCCATAGAAATTCACTCCGGACGTGTATAGGATATAATTTGGGCATAATAGACATCCATAGCATATCTCATGGTGTCTCAGTTACTTCTTACTGAAAATAACTCAGGTTTTTTGTTTACAGAATATAAGAGCTATTATGATGTTAACAAGCGAAGAGTTTGTTGTGCGTTTCCATTCATTGAGTGGTACAACAATTGGAGAAAGACGAAAAGAACTATTTCATCTTTTAAATCAAGCCAAAGAAAATAATTTAAATGATCTCAATTTTTCACATTTAAAACCAAAATCTGCTCTTGAAGAAAAATTTAAATTGGAAACATTAATTTATTTTAGAAAAACTTTTGAACTGCTTGAAATATTGAAATGTGAAAATCCCATATTTATTGAGAAAGTCCTTAATTGTGAGGTATGGTTTTTTGAGGAAATTTTACAGAATGTCACAGTTGAGCAGTTTGTTACCGAAATATTTACGAACATTTCATTTAAAACAAAAATAAAAATTTTGAACAAATTAGGATTGAATTTAAAAAGTTGTCAACAAGCAGAAGCTATTTTTAAAACTGTAGAGCAAAATTATGGGTTATATTTAGCATCTAAATTGCTACCTTCTTGTAGTTCCGATTTTATATTAAATTTTGCAAAACACTATAGATTTAATCCAACATCCAAAGAGCTGCTTACTATTATTACAAAGTATCCTAAAATTATTGAAGAAATTCTAAATATATTAAGTTTAAGACATGTTGATGTAACAATGCAATATGGAAATATTTTCAGGTTTGTTGCAAAACAAGACATTTTATTATTTTTAAAATTAAGTAGGCAGTATAACTTATCATTGCAATTTGGGCAGAGATATACAAATAAATTTATTAAAACACACAAAAAGAATGTTATAGAAGATCCGGAAATCTATTATAAATTTTTGCACAAGAAACGAATAGCTAAAAGTGTAGGACCAGATTTTGACAAATTATATTTAAATTTCTTTCCTAAAACAATTAAAAAATTTGAGGAGTCTCGTATAAATATTTATCAAATATTAGTAGGCTTACCAATTAAAATGAGGGATTCGCAATTATTAGTTAAAACCTTTGAAAAAAAGTATGGAAATGAAATATGGAATTATCCTTCTTATATAACACCCGAATTGTTTGAATTTCTACCTCCAAATGAACGACAGAAAAAAATGAAACCAGAATATAAACCATCAGAAATATCGGAAGATAGATGGTGTTCCTATTATAAAACTGAAATTTCAATTCCACTTTTAAAGAAACGAATTTCATTGAGTTCTGAGATTAAAATAAGAATGGAACTTATAGAACTATTAGCAGAAACTTGTCATTTAAACAAGGATAAAATTGCTTTACTAAATGTTTGTAAATATGTAGTAAATCACCACCGCAACGACCATTACTCAGTTAGGCTAGGATTTCTAAGGGCGCTTCGAAAATCCAAAATGCTGGAAACGCTCGAAGAAGAACATTGGAATTGTGTAAATGAACTCATT
The DNA here is from genome assembly GCA_024586415.1 of Phrixothrix hirtus. Taxonomy (NCBI): domain Eukaryota; kingdom Metazoa; phylum Arthropoda; class Insecta; order Coleoptera; family Phengodidae; genus Phrixothrix; species Phrixothrix hirtus. The sequence goes on along the minus strand of JAHWXV010378850.1, from coordinate 11,505 downwards.
AAACTCTTTACTTTAAATGATGAATCATTTTATAGTGCCAATGAATTTCTGGAAGCTTACATTCGTTACCGTCTTTTAAATAAATTATCCGTACGAGAACAACTTATTGAATGGGTGAAATTACGCGAACAAAATTTTAATATCTTGAAAGAGAATATGGAATATGAGAAACATTGCCTCATAATTTTTGGTGAAATTATTCCTGAAGTTGTTGTTGAAAATGATTTGAAAATGTTTTATATATCATTTCTATCTGCTTTAGTTAATTGGAACAAACGTCACAAAACAAGTGCAATTACTTTATTTAATTATCCTAAAGCTATGGAGTGTCTTAAACATCTTTTAACCGAGGAAAACTATTTCTATAATATTAATGATATTATGATTCACTGTTTACAAATGAATCATAAAGAAAAGAAAGTGCAACAAGAATTATTGACCTTATATTTAACAGCAAAAAACTCTTATAATTTTGAAATAATTAATCATTTGATGCATTATGAACCAACTATTATACAGCAAAATCTTAGCAATGTAATTGATTTTGCTCTAAAGCAATATCGTGCCAAAAATAATTTGTATTTTTGGAATTATTGTCGTTACTATACTCATTTACAAATTCCAGCTCAAGTTATTGAAATTTGTTTGAATGTTCTTCAACAAACTGGAGATGATCAGGAACGTGATTATTTAATTCAAAATTCTGTAACAGTTCTATCTTATTTAATGACAGTTGATGAATATCTCAATTTCATTAAACCCTATTATCCTTCTGGTTCACGCATTACTAAAAATGGAACCAGCGATGAAAAATATAAAATCTTAAGAGCAATCTGCTTCTCTTTGAAAAATATTTTCACTTCATCAACCGCATTTGAATGTATTTTAAAATTCGCAAAAGGCGACTTCTTAAGACTAATTCAGGGATCTTTATTTTCAGTGTCTGATAATGCAAATGAAATAAAAGTTCCATCCTTATTAAAGGAACTTTCCGAACGTTCAATTTCGGTACGTAAAATTGCTTTACACCTATCGTTTAGAGTTTTGAATAAATCGCACATTTATAATATGATAAAACAATTTATGGCAACTGAGAAGAACGTTACAGTTTTTAAATTTATTTTTAAAAACAGTTTTAATTTTTTTATTAAAAATCCTGATGATCGCACTTGGAAATTAGTAAAAGCAGGTTTAAATAATGTAGATATAAGCAATTATGAAATTGTTGAGATATTAATGCAACCTGACAAAATTTCTTGTGACTATTTTGTAAAGTACACTATGTTTACTTGGGAAATACTAAATAAAGTACTTGATCCGGATAACGAAAGCATACATAACAAAGCTACATTGTTAAATTCAATTTTACCAGATGCAATTAAGTTACTGCCTACAAATTTCTGTGAAGAAATAATAAAACAATCTCTTTTTAACAATAATGTTACATGTTTTCAAGCTCAGGTACAATCTTTTGCGTGTAAGTATATAATATATTGTAATTCTGAAATCGAGCAAGATAAGCATTTAAAATTTGTTTTTGAAATTTTAAAATGTCATTTGAAACCTTGTAGTACTGCTACAAATTTCTTGAAGGTATTCTGTTCTGAATTCCTCTCTGATAAAATATCTGATCAGGGCATATTTTTGAAATTCATGCACCTTTGGAATGAATTATTGAAACCACATGAAGCATTTGATGCATATTTGCATATGCAATTAACACTTATTTATATTGAAAAATTATCTTTACCTGACACTATACAAAAGATAATAGTGTTGTGTGATTCTTCTGCATTACTGTATGGGCCTCTTGTGGTAAATGCTTTGTATAATAGTATTACTTGTTTTTCAAAATATTTAATGAAAGATGTTGAAGAGAATTATTATGTTCTATTTGAAAATATTGTCAAACCAGACAGTTCATTGATCAACATTTTACTTGCTATTTTATTATTAAATGATAATTATCCAACTTTATCTGAAACTCGAGCAAAATACTTTGAGATTATTAAAATACTGCAACAATATTCCAATCCTGTTGTACAGATATATCTTCATAATCATTTCAGAGAAATCGAAAATTAATAACTTCATTTTAATCAAATGCAACCTGAAGAGGTGTCACTGGTAAGGTGAGAGATATTCTAACCTAACTGTTCTAGTAAAACAAAACTACATTAAAAACATTGTATTGTGAAATCCCTTGTTAGGTGCAAAATAGGTTGTAAATGTACTAGGGTCGTTCATGCAAAACTGGAATTTAATTTTTAGGCAGGTAAAGGGGCAAAATTATGATCAATAAGGAATCTTTATTTTTTCAATGCAATCTCTATCTATATCACGGCATTTTTGCCAGAAGAATAGAATGGTTTGTTCTGATATCTGAATCACTGAACTACACGTTTTGATATCATGTTCTGATGCCCAAATGTTTTTTCATGATACCAAACAGAGCTTCTTCCTTCAAGAGTTGTCACAAACAGATTTGCACCTGAGTTTGTTTTCTAAATAGTGTTGTCAGCTTTTTGCAAAATTTCAGAAGAAAATAAATATGTGCTACATAAGGCCTTTTCGGAATCTATTACTAGGTTCACAATCCAAATAACCTAATCATGTGACCAGGTTAACCAGGTTATATTAGAAACTGCTCCAAAACTTAATCGTTTTCGAATGAAAATTCAAGATTATTTATTTCTATTGTTGATTTGTATGTAGAACGATACCGACTACAATGCAATAACACTATAAAGCAATAAGGTTAACTCCACCATGCTTTTACACGTGTAATATATAAAACATTGAGGTTATATTGCAAATTTTAAATGTTTACCCTGCTATTGACTAGGGTTGTAAGATAGTTAACCTGATTGTGAACCAATTTAAACGGATCGATATTTTTGAACACTGGTTATTCAACATCCTAAAATTTATGAACGCATTTAATTAACCCGAGTCGCAACTCTATCCAATAGGTAAAATTTCTGAAAAGGTCTCTAGTAGCTACACTAGGTTCATTGTTTGCTATCTTGTATAACAAGAGATATGGCAGCTATGACAATAAGCAATATTGCCAGAATGTTAATGTAAATGTATATCACTGTAAATACCACATGCTTGATGTAAGATACAATAGGCACTTATTGAAGCAAATTTCAGTTTTAACATGAATGATGATGAATAATATTTTCATTTTTTAGAACTTGGCTTTTGCTTTCTTATTTGGCAGGTTATCTGATCTCATGACTTATAAAAACATCAATTTAAATTGTTCGACGGGTCTTATTTAAATATTTCAAAATAAATTTTGAATAATTTTTAAAGCTTAGAAAATTAAATTTGAGTCACATAATTTGCTTATTTTAACATGTTATGTGTGAGATATCAGTTTACTGTATTAGAACAGAAACAATTGGTTAATTCATATCTGTAAAATCACAACCTTAATTTTGTATTGAATTTCTAAACATCTTGGGCATAAAATCTATATAGATTTTATATTTGGTATTTTTGTGGCATTTTTAATTTTTAATAAATAAAGCTTTTTTCTATTACATGCATTTTATTTTATAATTAGCCTTACACTTCAAGTTAATGTCTTAGATCTGTCTTAAATTTATGCTGTTTAATTTTCTTCTAAAAGCATAAGTTAATATCAATTTGTTGCTAATATCTTGGACAAGTAATAGTCAATATAGTTAATAACACTGAATTGCTGAAGGTGTTGGAAATATTTACATGAGGTAGTCTTCGCTGCTCGCTTTTACTTGTCAATTGGCAAGAAGTTGATATTAAGACATTTCAAAGTTGTATTAAAATAGCTTTGCCTTTGGTGTTTGGACTTATTGCACGTTTAAATGTGGAAACATTGTACGAACCATCACTAAGAATTATGTCCATAAATATATGATTTGTCATTTGCGTTCTAAACAAAACAAATTCACAAACTATGCTCTTTCTAATGAGATTTTACCCAGGATTATAATATAATTATTTGTTTCATACTTTGTGATTAAAAGAGAAAATGCACAACAATTGAACAGAAATATTAATTTTAACCTTGTTTTCACACAACAGGTTTCTTTTTATACCAATGGTCACATATATGTATATTCAAATAGTTATTTGAATTATAAACAGGTACTTTTTTTTACAAGTTGTAAATACAATGAGTAAAAAGACACTCATTTTACGATATATTAGTATATACTATTTTTTGCGATGAAGTACTTTTTTTGCGAATCTAATCTTTAACTGTTGACGTGCGGTCTGTGAGTTTGAATGACGGTCCAAATTCGTAGAATCTCTCCTCCATGCAGGGCAGTGTTAGGCTCCTTGGTAGTTTCAAGTTTAGCTGCATCAACACTGTTGAGAGTGGCTTGGGTGTCAGTGAGAGCAAATAAGGTATGTATTTAAGATTTGTAGCGGCCTATGACCAGATTGCCTAGATGTTGAATTGATAGTTAAAAATCGTATTATGAACAAAGCATAGATAACTTTGTCTGGCCGATTTGTTTTGTTAGTTGGGGGTCATGGATCTGATGTAAGGGTTGTTGTCATTGCAATCAGTTCTGCTCTATATAAGGGAATGGTAAAGGAAAGGATTCCAGGGTACCATGTAGTCAAGCTTGCTTATATTTCGGTGTTTTACTAGTGCTATTGCCAATATAGAGTTTGTAATACAGCCAGCATGACAAGAAGGGTGTATAACTAATGATGGGCATGCTTAAACTACTGAGAGAAGACATAAATACTCTTCAACTAGGATTGTTTCTGGTCAAACGCTCTGTATATACTGAACACTCGGTATATGGAAGCGTAACAATCGTTACATAGCATTAAGACCAATAATAGTAAAGAAAAGAATATTGCGATTATGATAATGTTCAGAAGGAACAAATATAAATTGGATTTCCTGAAAGCCACTCATACATTCCTGTAAGAAAATAATTTTTACACACAATAAATAAAATTTCACAAGTAACAAGAGATAATGGTTTATTTAGCTGAACACATATGAGATCACTATCAACAGTGAGATATAACAGGATACTTAAATTGTTTAAATTATTAGAGAACAAATATTCGATTTGTACCTTATTTAATATAAAGTATTTTCATATCGTAGTCAACACAAATAATTTGTTTACTTAAAATAGTACAGAAAAATTGGCGTTGCAATATAAATTCAACAAGTACATTTATTTAACATAATATAAAAATGAATGCAAGATAAATAAAACTAGGTTAATCATTTGTAAGGCGTTAGTTTTGAATATGCAACATTGTCTCAGATGAGCTTACCAAAGATCAATGTTATGTACTTTTGCACAAATGAATCTGAATATAACCTGACCTTTACAAGCACTTGTATCATTTATAAACAAACTAATATTAGTAGTGAAGTTTCAAACTATAAATTGGTGTTTTTTATCTGAGTAGAAGTTAAAGATTCTTAGATTAGACTGTTTTATCAATAAATACATAAAAATCACATTTTACTTTAAACTGTATTTTAGCAAATGATTTATCTGAATTTAATTAAGGTAACAAGTAGTATTCAAAACAGTATAAAACTTGTCAAATTTCATAATATGTACCATAAAAGTTAGGAAAAAATGAATATAACACATTATATTAAAATTTTGTTATATGTTAAAAACTATTTAGAATAAGATGTGCAAGTTTCTATAATGACAAAAATTAACATAACCCCTGGTTGTACTTAAGGACAGCTTGGAAAATAATTAAACTACCAGTAAATGAGGGCTTGGTTAAATTCAGCCGTGTTAACAAACTAACAGAGAATGACAATTAATGCTGCCATCTAGGGCTCATTCAACAAACTAGTTACTCTATCAAAAAAGGTAACGAAAGAAGTAGTAATAGTATATACATTGTTTAACAAATAAAGATGAAAACAAAAGTAATCTGTGCTGGTCAACTAAAATAGGAGGGTGGCATCATGTCCTGTGTTGTAACTGGTGGATCAAGGTTCCCTGTAGTTGAGCTCAGATGAGGGGCATGGAACTAACCAAGTATGATGGAGATGGGGGCAGCTTCCTATTTGGACCTGAGTTAAGCCACACGTGCATTGTTCCAGAACGTGATGATGGTGCTCAGGGTAACCTGCAGCATGATTTCAACAGAGTATCAAGATAGAGAACAGATTTGCATGACGTGTTCAGTTCTTGTTGCTAATTAAAATGAAAATAAATCAAAATTATAAACCATGGAAGAAACTTTAATACATCTTACCCTGCGAAGGCGGAAGGTAAGAATAGGAATACAGATTTTCTGTTGAACTGTCTCATATTAATTCAATTGTAAATGTGTATGGCCGAGTGATAAGAACTTGGAAATCAAGTTTTTATAATATAAAGATGACCTTTTTAAAACTTAAACAACTTGTGCGTCGAGTAAATAAAAATTTCTTACAACCATTTATCTTCTAGTGGTATATCCATTGTTTGGTGAATTAATTAAATTTAAAATGAAAGCTAAATAAATTGATGCTTAAGTTTACTAAATAACTGAGAGAAATATAGGATTTAAAAAAATAAAAAATAAATGGAACATTCCATAAGAATGTGACAGTTTAATTTCATATTATTCAGAATTTGCAAAAATTAACCATAAATTGAGTTTGCCAATATGTCTAGTACTAAATGCAAAACGAGTATGGGTGAAAATATATGTAGCAAAATCAATAAAGTTAGTGGAGGCTACAAGTAATGGTTTTGATATATGATTACATTATGACTAGAAGATGAGGGATCTACTAACTCTGAAGCTGATGATATTGTAGATGACTATGTACCCAAACAACATGATACAGACATCGATGAAGAAGTCTCCGATTCTGTAGATGTGCACCAACAGGAGCAGTCATTATCTGATGAAGGTGCTGTTCCATTACTTAGATTGCAGTGATATTATGGAAAAATAGATACAAATGAGCAGTATTCATCCAAAAGTGCTGTAAAAACTTCCCAACACAATATAATTAATCTGAAATCATTATCAAAATTTAGAGAAAATGATGAAAAAGATGAAGATTTGGAAGGAGTTCTTTGACAGCAAAATTTTGGACAAAGTACTGAAGTGAACTAATGCAATATAAAATAGACCAAGATTTCAAGATCTTGATACAGCAGAACTTCAAGCATTTTTGGGATTTCTTATGTTTAGTGCAGTTTTCAAATTGAATCATAAAAATGCTACAGATGGCACAGGATGAGAAATTTTTAGATGTGTTGTCAAAATTTAGATATCGGTATACTTCATTGTTTATGATTTGATGACCTCTACAATTGTAAAGAAAGGAAGAAAACTGATAAATTAGCAGCTGTATCTTGTATATCTAACAAATTCATCAGTAATTGCTAAGCTATTTATGTCTTGGAGTGCACAATTGTAGATGGGATGCTTGTAGTATAGAAGCAGGTCATCTATATCCCAAGCAAGCCATTGAAGTATGGGTTGAAGCTATTGTGCTTGTGTGATGCAGCAAACGGATATTCCTATAATGGCTACATTTATTCTTGGAGAGGATCAGATGGTGAACATTTGCTCGAGGCAAAAAAGAAGCTCATGGTTCCTACTCAATCCACTTTTTGTCTGACTAAGCCTTTGTATGGCAGCAATAGGAATGTAATTGTACCAACACGTTCACATCCGTAGAATTCACCGACTGCATAAAGAAGAGAGGTCGTACTTGTGTCAAAACACCCATAAAATAAACAAGAAATACCAAAAGTAAGAAAAGCAAGGTTGAATGGTTTCACAAGCCAAACAACACTGGTCTCCCATGTTCCTAAGAAAGCTAAAGCATTCATTTTGGTATCATCTATGCATCATAGCAAAGGAACTGGTGAATAAATTGGTAACCAGAATGAATAGCATATTATAATAGCACAAAAGGTGGTGTTGATGAAATTGATAAGAAGTGTGCTATTTACATATTCTGTCAGCGAATGAGACGTTTGACATCAATAGTACCAATGCTTACCTCATATCAAATTCATAATAACAGACAGGTTTGTTTGTAAAGCAACTAGCCATGCACATTGGTGTTAGCACATATGCAGGGAAGAGTAATACAAGATTGTCATGTGAATTAAAAATGAGTTATTCAAGAATTTTAGGAATTGGCATACCTGATCAACCCCAACCTCAGACTGGTGATGAAAAAGCAAAGAAGATATGCTGTTCTTGTCCACCTAAATGAAATTGCAAGTTCACTTACAGGTGTGTTTCTTGTAAAAGGCCAATTTGTTTATAATGCACAAAGTAAGTCTGCCTAGATTATATTTAATTTTTAAGTAGCTAGGCCATGTCATTTTTTTCCTAATCATGTTTTGTTTGTTATATTTTTCAGTTTATTGATTCTATATAATTGTTAAAATGCAGACAAGTGTTATTTTTGTTGATTTTGTGATATTTTTAGGTTTAAAAAGAATGATCATGAATTGTGAATTTAAGAATGATTAATGTGATTAATAAAAAACTTGTAAAATATTAAATCTTTTAGTTTATATTCATTTATTTATTCAGTCTAGACACTATTCTAACTCTTATTTAGTTTTAAAGTAGTTGGCAGTGACATCACACTAACAATTTGGGACGAGAGGGCGGAGGTAGTTAAGTGGCAGGTAATGTTAGGTTTGTATTAGGTATACTTAATTTATATTTATAAAAGATTATTAAAATAACTGTAGGAATAGCTATGAATAAGCATAAATCAACTAATTAATGCATAAAAATATATGATAGCTTAAATAATTACAGTAGATGACAATAATACAACATTATTTAAAGATTGCTGATTATGGAAAACCCATTGGTAAGCTTCACTGCGGTAATGTTTTATCCATCTGTTGTATTTTGCTGATTATCGATGCTTAGTCACCATCTCATACTGTGAGAAAATTGAGAAAACTTTTATATTCGAATCTCAAAACGTCAATGTCACCAACTATCACTAAAATCCCTAAATCAATTATATATCAAAAAAGTGTGGTTTTTCCTAAATTTTTAGCAAATAAATAAAATAGTATAAAAAACTCGTTTCATAAGATGTTTTATCACACTCGTTGATTAGGAAACTCATCTCTATGAGGATCGTTTTCTAAGCTTGAACTAGTGTGATAAGAACATGTCTTATGAAACTTGTTTTGTAATATACTATTATATAATTACATTTTATTTACTAAATATTTTATACCTCTTGACAATACAAAACTGTCATGGATTCTCCCATTTTCATTAAGGTTGGTGGGAAAGTTTTTTCATCTATTGACATTATTAAAAAGAAAATAATTTTTCCATTTTGAGAATGAATTTATTCAATAATACAATTGCCTCCATTATTTATAACCCTGTTTCATTTAATTAATTTATGAATTTCACATATAAAAAGTTGTTGGCTGTCCTTTAAACAATTTTGCAAGATAAGTTTGCACTTCTCGGAAACCGCATAATTTTTTCCTATTTAAATGATTTTGTAATAATCGAAACAGACGGTAATCTGATGGGGAGGTATCTGGAGAGTATGGAAGGTGAATGGTAAAAGTCCCAGACAAACTCTTTTAATTTCAATAATGTTACTCTGGCGCAAGACCATTTCTTCTCATTCACCAATGTTGGTTGCCTTGCTTATAATGAATATAATGTATAATGAACTAAATTAAAAATAGTAATGATATAAATCATTTGTTAAATTATAAATATTAATTACGTATTTATTATAATATTGATCTGTTAACCCTGACATCATTTATATTAAGTGCATTGTGCAATATTAAAAAAAGTTAAAATAATTCAGAACATTTGAATGTACAGTGGAACTTTTTTTGTAAAATTTATTATTCAATAAAATTCAACAGAATTTTAAGAATTTTTCATTTAACGAATTTTTCACCTGGATTATCAACTTTTTAAATAGTTCAACTATATTTTTTATTTGGCCTATGTTAAAACTTTTTATATGTAAATGTGCATACATTATAATAATTGTTATATTGTTTTTTAAACAAAAATTGATGGGTGCAAGTGTCCATATTGATTATTATGTTACTGTCAAAAAAAAAGGAATTTTGAGTCGGGATAAATATGTTAATAACAATGCTATTGCTGTTTTACTCTCAATAACGTGCAGTTGTAAACTATAATACACCCGTGATATATCTATAGAAATTATCATTTTGTAATGAGAAAGTAATTGTTAATGGATGCTCACCATATATTTGTAATAATGTATATCTATAATGCTAAATGGAGTTGGATAGTAACAGTGGTTTTACTTAAACTGAAAATTATGTACTGCAGGTTATGCAATATTGGGTTAATTTTGGTGTACTGAAACTAAGGCATTTTCATGGAAACAATTGTATTAAAAATTATACTAACAATAGTTAAATTTCAGTTTTAGGGAACTGAAGCTAAACCAATATTATGCAACTGACCTTTAATAAACCAAATAGTCATGAAAAACGATTACAATTCCATAATATTAAATTATGAAAGCGCAGAGACAATAACTTTAAATTTAATTTGTAGTATTTGTACAAAACATTTTAAAAAATAAAGTGCACTTTTATTACTCTTAGTATTTTTATCATTCATGTATCTTTGTTTAATTGATGCTATAGAAAGTTCAGCAAATTATCAGGTTTTTGTTAGGGGTTTAGTTTTCTTTCATTCTGCAACTTGGCTGGCCATGGGTTGCAAACAGCCCTCAAAAAACCCGTGATCGAAACTGCCTGATTTTAGGTTCAAACAATGATGCGACAAAGAAAAATTTTGGACAAGAGTAGTTATGCTATGACGGTTCTGGACCAAAACGCTACATAACCTTACTTTTGCAGTTTGGCGGTCATCTTGTGGAGCAGTCAGCGGCCGCCATCTTGTGGGAGGAATCGGCAGCGGCCATTTTTTGGGTTGAGTGGAGGCAGTCGGCCATTTTGAGGCGTGGCAGCGCATGCGCAAGATTGAAAAAATCGGACTACATGAATATCTGTAGTAAAGACAATTAATTATTGATGTCTCCATTTCTTATCACACAATAGTTATTATTAGCATGCGAAAGCATTTTCTTATCGGTTCAGACAGGAAATGAGTAAAATTTATATATATAATTGGCATGAAAAAGCCAATGTCCTCATTTCTTATCAGAGTAGCAAGAAATTTATTGAGATTAGATTATAATTAGCATGCTAAGCATTTTCTTATCAAACAGGAAGTGGGTCCAATTTATAATTAGCATACAAAGTCGATGACCTCATTTCTTATCAATCTAGACAATAAATGCATTGAGATTAGATTATAATTAGCATGTGAAGCATTTTATTATCAGACAGGAAGCGGGTTCGATTTATAATTAGGACGCAAAAGTTGACGTTTTCATTTTTTATCAAGTTTACACGTTCTATTTGCACAAGTCATATATATATATATATATATATATATATATATATATATATATATATATATATATATATATACAAA
>JAHWXV010378848.1:0-18321 GCA_024586415.1 Phrixothrix hirtus | reverse complement strand
ACTTATTAGAGCTGACCCGAGGTATACAAGTTCCAGTGTTTGTTTTGAGTCCCTACATTTACTATAATCGAAAAGGGGTTCTAACGAATACTCGTTACAAATTATCTGAGTTGTCTCTGTACGAACTGTTCCCGACAATAAGATATAACTAGCGTGCCCACGCTTTGTGTTGATTCTGTGGCGGGGCCATCGGTATCGCTAGGACTTGCCGCAGGCGTAAACGTCAGCCATCTCTGTATTGCACTGGTAACGAGGGATCGCTTGACGCTCACGGCCTTTTCTTATGATATTTTACCTCGTTGTGTGACGATAGAAATGTTATTAACCGAACCGCATAAATTGTTTTTTACGAGTGTCGTCTGTCCCCAAGTGACGCGACCTCGCTCCCTTCCGGAAAGATACTGAGATTGAATATTGAAAGTGTCAGGCGACCAGAAAAGCTCGAACGGACGGACAGTATTTCTAGCGAAGCTACAAAGTGACATTCTGCTCTTATTAAAAACTAATTTCATGTCGCGACCCGTGCGTCTACACTGAAAGCTTCTTTCGCATCAAACCGAAATTGTATTTATATATAATTATTAATTATAGCGTCCTGTAAATATGTATTGAATACCTGAATCGTCGATTTAAATTACTTTTTTATATTTTTATTTTATCATTCAGAATAAACTTACTTTTGAAGGTTTATACCTCTTGTCATTGCCGCCGAATATAGTTCTTAACATTCCCGATTACCGAAAGATCGTTTCGCATAAGAAGTTGTGACCTCTTTTAGCGGGAGTTCTGTTTCTATACTTAACTTTCTTAAATTTAGGACAGCGAACTCTGAAGCGTCACCGAAGGGAACCTCAACGTCCACTAGAACTAACCATCCAACCCAGACCTGAACCGACGAGCAAAACCTAGTTGCTAAAATATAAATAAGTTTTCTCTATCTCACGAAGATACCGCTTTGAACCGTTACAATTCCCGGGACATATAACACATAAGCTGCAACCTCTTGACCTTGCATTTCTAAGCCCCTTAAAACATTTTACTTACAAGAAGTGCAAAAATGGTTACGAACAAATCCAAATTGTACGATTTCACTTTATCAATTTTCTGCAATTTTTTCTCCAGCTTACAGATGGGCTACAACAATTTAACCCGCATCAAGTGGATTTAGAGCTACTGGAGTATGGCTAGTAAACAGGAATGGTTTTGATGAACACGACTTTGTTGCTGCAGAGTAATACCAAAACGGAACAACAAGTAACGTCAAAACAAGTTTCAGATAAAGGTAAGTAATGTGATATAAACTTTGCAAGTTATCTGGTAAGATCTATTTATTTATTCATTCAATGTTTTGTAGACAATGTTCAAAATTTTTCTCCAAAACGAGTCTCTTCTTCAAGCATATTGCCTATCATATCTGTAACAGCAATTTCGCTTATTCCTCAATCCAAACCTTTTACCAGAATCATAAAATATAAAGGTGCACAGAAAACTTACATTTTAACGCAAATCCGTATAAAAATGAACCGGAGAGCTAGAAGATAAAGACGCAAACCAAGTCTGTGACAAAAATGTATAGCTTAGAAGATATCCCAAGCATAAGCAAGAGTGCACCTTGGCATTGCATTTTGTCCAAAAAAATGAAAAACGTGATGCTTAAAGTGTTGGCCCTGCAAGAATATTTTATATTTTCCCATATTCTCTTAAGTTAAACAGATGGATTCAACTAATATTAGGTATTTAGTTACTTTAACATGTCTCTTACGTTAACGTAATTTTGAGAAAATAAATTGTACCTATATCACATTACATATTATTGTTCCAATCGAACCCCATTGTTGTTAAATTGAAGAAATTAATTTCCGCGAATGGACCGTTAACAAAGGTATTAAGTTAAGTTTTAATTAAAAAAAACGCACAACAGGTGTAATGAATGTTTATAATTACGGCATTTTTAATTGCAAGTCAAAGAAGTCAAATCGTTGATTTAGAAATGGCTTTATTAACTTAAATGATCGTTAAAAGATATTATACGTTAAATATACTAAATATGCATTTGGAAGCAATTAATAACTCAAAAGAATTGAAAACTAAGTAAATTAAGTGCTTACTAATAAGTAATTCAAAATAAATAATTAATTTAAAGTAAACAATAAATAACCCTAAACAAATATATAGATTTTGATATACAAAATAAATGTAAACAAAAAGCATATACAAATGCAGGTAATAGATAAGAAGATTGCTAGCTGTGAAATTAGCAAAATAAATAATTCAAATTTAGTGCAGGCACAGTCCCCTAGCAATAAAAATGTAATGTAAAAGTTAAGAAAAATAGTAAACTATAAGTTTTAGAAATCTTTATGGTTATATAAAACTTTCATATATTTTAAGAGATGTAGCTGTTGACATAAATAAAAATGCAAGCATTATGAAAATTTCTTAAAAACACATAAAAGCAAATTTATAGCTAAAAGTGATAAAATTTTAGTATAAAATACAGAATTTTAACAATGCCAACTTAGGCGTTCCATACATCCAACACATACCTTGTTAATTTAAATCACATGACTAATTCTTCGTTTCGATTCGTTCTCCCCACGTTTTAGGACTATATATAAAACCTAACAGAAACCCTTGAATAGTTTTCACTAATATTTCAGACTCTTAGAAATAGAGGCCTCTTTGAGCCCCCGAACCTTCAACAAAACACTTCACGCACCATGGCTAAAACAATAACATCAGTCATTTTACACCTTAGAGTATATTAGTAATGAAAGAGATGCTAATTTAGTATATGATATTGGAGAAAGGTAAATTAAGAATGTGTAAATATTAAATGAACATTGAGAATGTTTTATATAATTAAATGATTAAAATTCAATCGTTGATTAATTTAATTAATAAGTAGAATATTTACGATTTTAGAATAAACCAGAAAATATTATTTTATGATCTTAAATATATTGCCTAAAGAGCAAATAAAGACGTATGCAGTCAAAATTTTCGTAAATACAAAATGTACAATTTGTCACGGAAATAGTACGACGAGATAAATGTTATAAATATATATTGTGAGCCACAAAGAAATATAAAGCAACCCATGCCACATCTTCGATTGAAATAGTCAGTAGCAATTACAATACAGTGATGCACGAAATAAATAGAGTTTCGATTATATAATACCCTAGAGTTGTCACAAAAACATATTTTAAATGTTACTCACTTAAAAAATTCTCAATTGACACCTCTACATCTAATAATAGCGAAGCTGGTCCAATTCCAGCAACCTTCCCCTACATAAATTTAAAAGATAGTGCATTCACATTTCTATTTATACAAGAACTAATAATAAATTAATGAGTGAACACACACTATTGGCCATAAGATTATATTTTATTTTGTTACATTATTTATAACTGCAACTAGTTTCGCTCCAGCTGGAGTATTATCAAGCAAAATTAATGGCTACTAAAAAGGGTTTGGTATTAGTGTTAATGAAAGGATTATAAATTATTAATTAATATTTACCTAAAAGTTATGAGTCAATCATTTAATGTTAACATTTTATTTTTTTAAATAATTAATTTTTAAGGAACTCCATTTATTATTTAAATAGATTAAAGGACAAGGTAACTAATAAAATAAACGTAGAATGAGAGTTTTGGTTGTATTTTAAAAATATTATCAGAGTGGTCATGTGAGATAAAGTAAAATTTTGGAAATAAGAAGCAAAATTGGTGAAAAATATATAATCAAATTAAATGGGAACAAGAAAAAGGTCGAATTATGTAGAAACAGGTGGTAATTTTGATTGAAGCCTTATAATTTCATTCAAAACATGCTGGGGTAATCCATTATGTTTTATTATTTCACGGATTTCTAGGAAAACAAGTATTTTTTTTGTTTGCTAAATGTAGGGGCTGGAAGTTTTATCGCAATCAAAGTTATGATTGAATCAAAGTATATATCCAGCAAAGGTGTATTTGAAAGGTTGTCATTATTTGCTTTTATGGCCCTACAATATTCAATTGTGCGAGTGTTAAAGTTCCTACCTGCTTGTCTAATATAAATCGATTATAATCATAGCCAGTGAGTTTATAGACCCCTGACTTTTGTTTCATGTCGATTTTGTACTGGTTATTAGTTAAATGCTTTTCTAAGGTTTTAGGATTGCTAAAGCTTACTTGGAAGTTATATTTGTTTAGGATGTTACTTAAATTTTGCGAAAGTTTGCCATAATATGGTAGTGAGCAGCATCTTTTGGAGGATTTTTCAATTATTGGTAAGAGGGAAGCGAGCATAGCGAATTATCTTTTAATTTTCAGGAATAGTGGATGGTTTTGTGAAGGAAGCCATTGTTTTCTGCGATTTCCAAAGTGAACTCGTTTTATAGGAATACTGAACAATCTGTGGAAATAGACTCTAAAGGACACCAGTTTGTGATTGAAGGACTGGTTATTATGGAAAAGTATTACAGCATCAAAGTTGGTTGATTTATGGTCATTAATAATAGTACAAAACTTTTTAGTAGCAATTAATTTTGCTTGATAATGCTCCAATTGGAGCCAAACTAGTTGCAGTTGTAAATAACGTAACAAAAATAAAATATAACCTTATGGTTGAGATTGTGTGTTCATTCATTAATTTATCATAACGATACTATCATTGTATGCAATGGACTTTCCATCATTCAAGAACTAATAATTTTTAAATCTGGAAACTTCAACAAGTAAGATAAGTTTTATATTTTTAGCAGTAGCTTGTACTTTATCAGTCACTTCACTTTATTTGATCATTATCATTTATATGATATCGTTAATACTTAATGTACTGAGATTTATTACCCATTAGGTACGCAAATAAGTAATGTTATAATTTTAAATAAGCTATTTCCGGATGTAGATTGTGTCAAATGTTGAATAAATGCTATACTATTGCATAAACCGCCGGCGTCACCAGCAGTGGAGTCATCCGGTGCGGTAAATCATAATATCACTCCCCTTTCTCCAAAAAAAGAAGACTAATTA
The DNA here is from genome assembly GCA_024586415.1 of Phrixothrix hirtus. Taxonomy (NCBI): domain Eukaryota; kingdom Metazoa; phylum Arthropoda; class Insecta; order Coleoptera; family Phengodidae; genus Phrixothrix; species Phrixothrix hirtus. Next base: position 13,294 of record JAHWXV010378848.1, on the reverse strand, counting down.
AAAAATCGCACTTTTGAATTTTAGTATCATATCTGATATAATGATTTGCTGTATATACGGTGTTTTCTTTTCTATCAGAGATTAGAAAATTAACATTGAGGGATTCTGTAAGGATCGACTATTGCTATGTTCGTATTGATATAGGTATGTGGTTGGTTAGAAATGAAACACATTGGTTAAATTCATTTAACATTTTTTATTAAATTTGTCTTATATTTTAATAGTTATTTACGTAACAAGGCAGACAAGTAGCACTTTACTTTATGAGGGGATAATCTGAAGTATTCGGCCTATGGCTTCATGCTTTTAGTTCCAGAGTCAGGCAAATATTCTTCCTTGTTACGTACTATACATATAAAACTTTTTCTGAAACCGCATAAATTATTTAAAAATTACTTATAAATTCATAATTTTTAACATTTAAACAAATAATAATTGTCTGTTAAACAATGTGAAATTAGTAAATGTAAATAACTCTCATAGCAGTGGCGTATAAAACATACAATTATAATAGTGAAGCTTCGAGGTCATTTAGATTTTGCCGCGTGTTATTTTAAATATATAAGAATTGAAAGTGAGCTATCTATTGACAAATTCAAAAATAAAAATAAATAAATAACTTTTATGTTAATATTTTTTAAAATTGCCCTAAAGGAATTTATCGGAATTTTAAAAACAATATTAAAGTATACAAAATAATTTGTAATTGACGACTGACATTAAGGTACATATAATCTAACAAATAATAATGAAATGAAATGACGTTTGTGACACATACTTTTATTAAGAGGAAAATTTGTTAAACTTCGCCATTTCAGTTACCTTGATGCTTCCCGATTAAAAAACTTATTATGCTATATTCTGATATATTTAAATTTAAATATTCTCTAACTACTATAGCAACAAATTCTACCTTTTTCTTCTTATTCAGATAGAGAAAGGTATATCATCCTATTTAATTTTTAAACATGACCGTAATCTAACCATAATGTTAGTATACGAACCACTGTTATTTTACATGCCTTTGTTTGTTTGTTTGGTAGCTGAGGATTCGGGCTGCGGAAGTTTCCTTGATCCTCTTGGACTACAATTGTTATACACTTATGTCGTCATGCCTACTAGAATTTTGCCGAATCTGGAGGAATTCCACCGCCAGTAGGAATTTCTAACGTGCCAAACATTACATTGATGCGGTATCTATGATTTTACTTCCTCGTCCAAAAAAAAAGACATGCTTTTTAAATTTTTCTCCAATTTCGATCGGATTTGAACCCGCGTCCCTTGGGTGCAGAAGCAAATATGCCAATCATCACACCAATCTCGACCAGCGTTTTACATTCCTAGTCAGATTATGATCAATTTTTAAGAATCAAGATAATCATGAAGGTTTGACCTTCTTGGCGGTTTCAGGAAATAGTTATTAATTCTAGAATGTCATTTCTTATAAAGTTTTATTGAAAAAGCATTAGTATAATATAACTTAGCATTTAGTAACTTTACCAAAAATTGTGATATTTATTCAACAAAGTAGCAGAATGTCGTTTTAAATTTTATCGATCTTGTCCAATGACAGGCGTTATTTGGAAATCAGGAAATTCATTAGGTTATTTTGAATTTTTGGACTACAAGTCGTCAATAAGTTAATCATCTTTAAGTTTACCCTGTATATAAGGAATCTAATTGTTGCCAAGTCATTAGAATAATTTTAGTGGTTTCCTGGTTTTATTTAGAAAATCAAGATTGATTAGAATTATATATTTAATTGTAGCTATTTCATGATCTCCGTTGATTTTAATTTTATTGTGTGAATTACTTCGTAAATAAAATCTTTTCTTCGAGTCAAAGATAAAGGTGTTCTTTGTTTCCCGTCCCTCTTACATTACAAAAGTTCGCGCTAATGATAATCAATTAAAAGTTAATTCTCTTAAACCGAGATACATTGTTTATTTTAAAGTTCAAATCTAGAACAGTTCTCGTATAGTAATGATACACCACATGCAGGCAATTAAAAGTTAACATGAAGTTATCGCATGATAACAATGTTAGCAAAAATCTTTCAGCTACGATTTTTGTACCTGTTGTCCAAGAATCTTAGTTCACCCAACTATTTTCACTTTCTCCAGCCATATCGTTTATTTGGTATTCAGAATTTTCGTATCGAAGAAATCGACTGCACCTTTGAATGAGAAACATCCTGTAAGGTAGGAATATTTAAAAGTAATAAGCTTTCAATCGGTTGTCACTCGCGTAATTTCATTCGAGAAAAATCGTTATTGCTTTGCCCGGACAAGATTGCGTCATTAATCGAAAATTATTGGATGAATAATTTCAAATATCTAGAGTATTGGGTAAAGTGTTACAATTTCTTAACTGTAAATTCTATGCAGACGGTGCAGGGTGATTTACCGGTTTACATCAGTAATAGTTTTATTTGTATTGCTCAATCTACATCTACATAACGTAATATCATGAATTGTCAGTTTGTAACGTTACAGCATCTATACCCTACAGCTATAGTTGATCCATACAAAAATCACCAATTTTAATTTCCCTGTATCTGATAGTCAGGGAAACATATTGAATATGTACTTAATGTAGTTCAAAACTAAAAAGCGCATAACAATAAATTGAACTTTTGACTATTTGAATACTAAACTAATATACCTATTAGAAATTAGACAAAAATAAAAATAAACAATTGCATTGAACATGTAATATACAAAAATCAATATTTATATAAAGACCCTTGTCCACAGAATTGTTTTGTATATTTTCTTCTGACTAAATAAAATTCTCAGCCATCTAACTGCGATAACAACGTGCTAGATACTTCTTATAGTTTTTTTACACTTAATTGTTAAAAATTAAATAAAGCTATTTGTAGAGTAGGTGCGAAAGTGAATTGATATATTCGTAGACCTACCAAGAAATTAAATACTGATAATTCTAAAATATTTTTATTTTACTACATAATCTCCTTTCAACGCACTTTTTCCACCTACTCCATAATGTATCTAGCTACTTTTAAAAAATATTTTCTAGAGGGCCTCGAAAGAACTAGTGAGCTCCATTTAAACCCTCTCATTCGTAGAAAATTTTACTCGTCCGAAATGATTCTTCGGGTTTGCAAATAGGCGAAAGTCCAGAGGAGCTAAATTCGGTGAATAAGGATGACTGGGAAGCAATTCAAAGCGACGAATATGAAATTTTGCTTTTATACCCCATTTAACCTTAATTTCCTCCCAAAAATAGCGTAAAATGGTGCAATAAAGAAGCTGAAATTACCGTTTCGCTAGTTTCTTGATCTGTTGGCGTTACAGGCCTTTTGATACGAGGATCGTCTTTAGTGGATCCCTAGCCACGCCTAAATTCAACTGTTCGCGTCTCTATCATTACATGTGAAGGTGAACAAGTTTCTAATGCCCCTTGTATATCAGCATGGATTTACTTCAAAATTAACAATTTTTTGTGCAAGCACTTGATGACTACATGATGCTCAAACTTATCTATAACGCAGAAATACATACGCTCGCGTAACTGAAACAAACCCAAAATCAAAATTAATAACAGCAGAAATATTAAACTTTACACAGTGATTGATAGATGCTGACGCATATAACTGCATTTAATAAAGAAAAATAATCAATCTTCCTTAATGAGGCAACAAACATTCCAATCCACCCTGCACAAATCAGCCTATCGTCAAGTTATGTGACAGCTGAGTAATGCTTCTGTTAGCGTAGCTTGCTTTAATGTGTTTCATGAAAATGAAACCAAATTCAGTAAGCAAAAGGGGGCGTGTTTTATTTATTTAAATGATTGAAGTCGCTGTTTTACGAATCCATTCATCTACTTTTTCTACGACTATAAACAGAAATTTGGCGAAGAATATTTTTATGTCTTAGAAGTATCAAGGAAACCGACAAGGCGAAGAGAATGCATGTTATTTTATATATTTTCATATTAATATTTAAGATCAATATGACCTTTTTATAAAATTTTCATGAATTCTTTGTGACGTCAAAGCGTAAACTAAAAATATATTGCTCTGCTATGTTGTAGTGCTCGTATGATAACATAAACATCGCGTCGTTCTTTTTATATTCTTTTCTTCCAGTCTTTTTCCAGTTCTTCCACTTTATGATTATATCGTCTAATCTTCCTCTCCGGATTTAGTCTATTTACCTTCAAGTAATTGTTTCTAATACCCTAAATTCCAAATTAAGCTGCCAGTCTGATGCTAGGATAAATCTTCTATTTGTTTACCTTCAGTAGTCTAAACCTATAGAGTTTTATTTTATAAAAGCACTTTTAGTAAAATCTAGAATGATTTTCACTACTTCTTAAAGTTTTAGACAGAGATAAACTTTATTTTATCCATTATCTATGTTTGATAAATATCTAAATCCTATACCTATAAGTAATTACTCTAAATATATTGATAAAAATATTCTTAAGCATCATTTATTAACATCTTTTTAATTAAAAACAATCAGTATCAGACACTTATTACGGTACTTGAAAATAATCGCGTTTGATTACGTTTTTTGAAAGGGTATATAATATAAAATGCTGAAAATATTTATTTCTAGTACCTATTTCACTTGAGGTGATATAAACATTCAGGTAACTTCTTGGTATTTTGTTAGTATTTAATTATTATATATTTTTCATGCTTTAGTAGAATGAAGTGCGGTGTAGTGGTATTTCTACTTGCTGCATCCTGCTTAGCTACTCAAGTACGTTTTGATAACTTCCAAGTATACAGAGTTACACCATGGACAATTCCCCAATTAGAAAGCCTTCGACAATTTTCAGGGAGTTCTAAAGGGTTTATTTTATGGAAGGATGTAACCTACATTGGCCAATCCGTAGACATTATGGTACCACCACATCTTAAATATGATTTCGAAGATTTCGTCACTCTTCAAAATCTACGAAGTGAAGTATGGATTAAAGATGTTCAAGAACTGATTGATAACGAACAACCAAAAGATCAAGGAAAAGCTCCAGTTGTTGACTGGAAAAGATATAATACGCTTGAAGAGGTACGTTTGTGAATTTTAATATACAATAAATATTTTTCAAAAACATAAATGTATTTTAAAATTATTTACAGATTAATTCTTGGCTAGAAATATTGTCTAATAAATATCCGGGGATTGTAAAAACAGTTGTAGGAGGTGAGTCATATGAAGGAAGAAAGATTTTAGGAGTTCATGTATCTTTTAAACCCGGTAATAAAGCAGTATTCTTAGAAGCAGGAATTCACGCTCGTGAATGGTCTGTATAAGTTTTATGAAACCTTACGTCATTTAATTTTAAAATTTAGGATTGGCCCAGCTACCGCTACCTGGATTTTAAATCAACTTTTAACTAGTACGGATCCTAATGTTCGCGCCCTTGCCGAAAGCCGAGATTGGTATATTTTCCCATCAGTTAACCCAGATGGTTATGTGTACACCCATAATAAGGTATACAATGTATAAAATAAAATGAAACATAAACTCTAAGTACATTTATGTATAAAACAGAATCGTATGTGGCGTAAAACCAGGAAACCTTACGGTAGTTGTTATGGAGCAGATCCAAACCGCAATTGGGGTTATCATTGGATGGATGGCGGTGCTAGTCAGTTACCTTGTTTAGATACATACGCAGGACCTCGTGCTTTCTCAGAAATTGAAACCAAAAGCCTTTCAGAATACATCTCATCAGTCGCACATAATTTAGAAGCCTACATTGCTTTACATTCATATTCTCAATTGCTCCTTCTTCCTTTTGGACACTCTGGCTTAGAAGTTCCAGATAATAATGATGAACTGGTAACATATTTATATAATTTGTGATTTCAGTCACTTATCAAAAGTTATACATTACAGCTCAGAATTGGTAATAATGCTGCAGCAGCCTTAGCTAAGCGTTATGGGACTAAATACAAAGTTGGAAACATTCCACAAGCCATTTGTAAGTATTTCCTTCAGCTTAGTAATTTTAAAATAAATTTATATACTATTTATAGATATAGCTAGCGGTGGCAGTTCAGATTGGGCTTTAGGCACTCACAGACATATTCGTTTGACATACACCTTTGAATTGAGAGACACAGGAAGGTACGGATTTATGCTGCCTGCTAACCAAATTGTTCCTACTGGAGAAGAAACTCTCGATGCCGTCCTTAGCATGTTTCAGCAAATCGATCGAAAAGCATAATTAAAATATATTTTAAATTGATTGATATGTACAAAACAATTAATTTTTTTAATATATGTGTAGTGAAAATTATTATTTTTATATTTTTATGATGAGTAGAAAAGAATAAAATAAGTTTTCATTAATTTTGCTAAAAATACGATGCTGGCTACGGCAGTGGTTTGGTATAACAGATGTGTGAAAACTAGCTAACTAAACATCTAACATCTTGTTATATTTGTACTTTTTCGGAAAGCCTATATTTGTAACTTTCAGAATTAATTATTGAACAAATGAATGTTTTCATGTCCAATTTGTTTCCTGCCTTATTTTCTATTTAGAATTCATCGTTTTATATTCTTTAGAGCCAGTATTTCGTTAGCATCTTATGCTTTAATTTGATTAAACCCTGTTCTGTTTTCACAGAAACCATTGTAATTTTAGTAGTTTCTTAATGGAGAAAGCGTTATTTAAAACAAATTATATTAATGAAGCATTATTAATAATAAAGCATGGGTAATTTTATTGGTTTCCTAATATTTCTTTCTTCAAATATTTCAGTTGTAATTTGATATTTAATATCTTGACGCCGACGATATCACTGCCTACTAATTTATTTTTGACGTGAAATTTTTAAAATAATCGTTTCTTTGTTCCTCTTTTTTCCTGCATTAAATCGCCCTGAAGAATTTCGTTAAATGATGACAATATTTAATTTGGCTTCAGTTTTTCTCAGATCTCTGCTGGAAAACATTAAACGTTAGTGTTTCTATCGACAAATTACTTAAATTTTATTAAGCTTATTCGAAAGTTAAGCAAGTGATTTCGCTTGTTAATTAATTAAAATTTCATATTAAGTATTAAAAATGTTTTCTCATACATACTCGGTTGCTAAAATTTAAAATATTAATATTGTTTTCAAATTTCTTGAAGTTCAATTCTGGAGGCAAATCTGTATTTGGGGTCCGCTAAAAATAAGCATTCCGAGATGACTCAATTCAAAAGGCCGCTACTGTCTTAGTTAGAAATCTCAGATATAGCTGTTAAGGTGATAAACATAGACGTAAACAATCGACTGAGTGAGCATGTTAGAAAAGAAGTTAAAATTAACAGGTAAGTACATCTACTACAATTTATACTTAACCTAACTTGATTTGCTGCTTAACTTATTTAATATCACTTGCTGAAAATAAATCTGCTAAATAAATTAAAACACAAATAAAATATTAAAAGGCAATTCACCTAGAAAATTAACTTATATTAGATACAATAATCAAAATTGATACATCAAATACATGTTGGAATTGTAATTTAATGATGACAACACAACAAACTACTATAATTATACTTGAATCAAAACAAAATTGTAATAGTCAATAGTAAATTTATTAAACCACGTCTTAGTTAATACACAAAGATCTATTTTGATAAGCGCCAAATAATTCACCAAAAAGGATTCTATAACGTATTTATAAATGAAAGCCAGACAACAATCGTTAATAATTTAGTTAAAATAAAATGTTCTTGGTTTATGATTTCTTTAAGATTTCAGCTTAATAACAATGACGACAATTTATTAAGAAAGTTTGATCCATAAGAAATAAATATACAATCCTTAGAAAATTGATCTTTAGTGAATCAAACCCGTAAATGAATTTAACAGTATACTAAATTCTACACATATATTTTACTATTCAAAGCTGGAGTTAATGCCTTTTTCTATAAATCCATAAAACACGTTACTTAATTGAAATTTTATTTTCACTCTATATGTCTATCTTTTGTTTAATTGTATTGCTATTGCTATTGTAATTCGTTGTTTTAACGTATTTTAACGGATTTAATCAAAATTAAACTAATTTTTTTATTAATTCTTATGTCGGCATTCGTATATAAATTTAAGTTTTATATTACACTAGAAAATTACGCGATATTTTTCAACAAATTCCTGTTTAAACAAAATTTGTGCAATTAAGGGATCACCTTTAATAATTTCTGTTCTTATTTCAATGTCTTTGGATAAAAGATTAGTAGATTATACCGCTATTATATTGAATGCATAAGGTTCTTTATCGAAAAATGTTTTAGACTTAAAATTGACTGCAGTAGCAGTCTTTGCTGGATCACTGCGTGGGCATAATGCGCATCCAAATAGATATTTAAACATGTTTTATTGAGTAAACATTGCATGCTTTTTCTCATTTCATTCTAATCTAAACACAAGTCATTTGTATAACATTTTCAAATATTTATTTGTATGCATATTATATCCATCTAGAGAACTGTGCAAAGATTCCTATTGCAGTTAGGTGTAGTACAATTAATGCAAGTTATTATAACTTATATAGAATTCGGATCTAATGGGCAATTACATCATTATTACAAAAAGTATTTATTGTAAGATTTAATAAAGTCTTTAAAAACTTTTCGAATTTGAATAAATTAAATATAAATAACACAATTGTTTTTAGAAGGGTATTCATTTTCTTTTAATACATTCACCTGCAGGTTATCGTTAAAATACGACAACAAACGCTTTAAAATTACATTTTAAATTTAATTTTAATTTTACTGATATTTACTAATATTACATTTCATGATAATAAACGTATTATAAAAATGTTTAACAACTTAATTGTACTTGGGTTAAAAATTAATCTGAATGTAAATACCCGGTTTTGATCAAAATCACCCAGTTGAATTATAAATTTTATAATTGCTCAGCCCAAACCACAAGGTTGAACTCAATATTCTAATTGCAAATATTTCAAAAACTATACAATTTAAAAATTTACTTTTATACATGTCAAGAAACATCGGCTTATTTCATTTAAACCCAGTAGTGCATCACGTTAACGGAGACGGATGAAATAAATTAGATGAACGAAAGAAACAAATAATTAGAAATAGAACTTAATTGAAATTATGCATTATCAAAAGTATTTACTTATATAAATGATATTTTGGTGCATATGTGAGGAAAATTAATAGGTCAATGTGAGTTTTGTTAAACTCAGAATTCGTAAATAGAAAAATATAAACTTAATATGATAGAAAAAACAAGATAAGAAAGATACAGATTGTGATTAAAATTGTGATACACGTAGATAACAACAATGACAAGTAAATTTTCCATTAATGGTGTAGTAATTCAATATAGGTACGTAATCAATATTATTTAGGTGTTGAAATACCTAAAATCATTTATTTATCGATCTCGAAATATATAAGACTGAAAAATATAAATTATTTAATCTATAACCTACCGCTTTTAAAATAATGAAGTAGGTACTTGTTTTGAATTCCAATAATTTTATGTGTAACTTCATATATTTTACATATTTTTAGAAAAATGAAGTACCTAATACTGGTATTCCTATGTGTTACATCCTGTACAGCACTTCAAGTACGTTTTGACAATTTTAAAGTTCACAGTTACGCCGTGGACAGTTAAACAACTAAAAAATCTTGGAAAGCTTTTAGAAAATTCTAAAGGATTTATATTTTGGAATGATGTAACTGCTGTTGGTCATGCTCTAGATATTATGATACCTCCTCATCTTCAATATGATTTTGAAGATTTCGTTGCTCTTCAAAATCTTCAAAGTGAAATATGGATTGAAGATGTACAAGATTTGATCGATAATAAACAACCTAAAGTTGAAGGAAAAGCACCACTCGTTGATTGGAAAAGATATAATACACTGGATGAGGTAAATTTTAATTTTGCAATATAAATCCAACTGTTTTGAGAATATTTACAGATTTGCGATTGGCTACGATTATTGGCCGATAAATACCCATAATTTTAAAAATTTTAAAATTTTATTTTTTAAGCTTTCATGAAAATAGTCTAATAAAACAAAAAAAGAATTTTTAAAATTTTTAGCTTAAATTTTTCGTTAGTTAAAGGTGGTCACACATATGAACGAAGACCAATTTTAGGCGTTCATGTTTCATTTAGACCTGGCAATCAAGCAGTATTCTTAGAAGGTGGAATTCATGCTCGTGAATGGTATGCAGGAAATTAATAGATCCAAAAGTATTTAACCGTGAAATTTAGGATTGCCCAGCTACAGTTACCTATATTTTAAATCAACTCCTAACTAGTAATGATCCCAATGTTCGCGCTCTTGCCGAAAGTCGTGATTGGTATGTTTTTCCATCAGTTAATCCAGTGGTTACGTCTACACACATACAAAGGTATAAGAATAAACAAAGATCTATAGGGGATATCTTTCAAATTTGTTTTTATACAGAATCGTATGTGGCGTAAAACTAGAACACCGTACGGTCTGTGCTATGGAGCAGATCCCAACCGCAATTGAGGATATCACTGGATGGATGGTGGAGCTAGTAATCGTCCGTGTTTGGATACCTTTGCAGGAAGCCACGCTTTTTCAGAAATTGAAACCAAAAGCCTTTCCGAGTACATATCATCAATTGCTCATAATTTGGAGGCACATATAGGTTTTCATTCATATTCGCAGTTATTACTCATTCCCTTTGGACATGCTGGTTTGGAAGTTCCAAAGAACAATCAAGAGTTGGTAAAATATTGTAATTTTGTGCAAATATGCTTACTAAAATTCAAAAATTGCAGCATATAATTGGTAAAAATGCAGTAGCTCAGCCAGCTAAACGTTATGGAACTAAATATAAAGTCGGAAACATCCCGGAAGTTACTTGTAAGTAATAATTTCAATTGTACAACTTAAAAGTAAAATTATGGGTAATTATAGATGTAGGTAGTGGTGGTAGTTCAGATTGGGTTTTGGGTACTCACAAACATATTCGTTTAACGTACACTTTTGAGTTGAGAGATACGGGACGATACGGGTTTCTACTTCCTGCTAATCAAATTATTCCTACTGGCGTATTTATTCCTCGATGGCGTTGTTAGCATGTTCTAGCAGTTTGAAGGTACAGATTAATTGTATATATAAATGTGTAAATTAAAATATTTAATGTCCAAGTTGTTTTTATGGATTATCACCTTCCACAGTGCTTTTCGGTCGTCTAGAGTTGTTCAGATCAACTCGCCGTTGACATTTTACGGCACACGTCCATTAAATTGTTGAAATCTTACAGGTTTTATCAATTTACTAATTTACTAATAAATACCTGAAGTGATGAAAAAAACCACAATGATGATCACCGTCACTAAATGATCATATCAAAATGTCGATAATGAAACAATGGCTACAAAATCAACTTTATAATAATAAAAAGCAATTTAAAGATATATTAATACAGAAATTGAAAATCACCTTAATAATCTTCATATGCAAAAATTAGTAAATACCTACGTTAAAAAAATGTTACTTGTTGTTTTAAGCCGCTTCATCTTTTTGGATCTTAAAATGTAATGCATGTAAGGACTGTAACATTTTCCAAAATTGTAACATACCATGAAACTTCTATTCTTTTTTCCGATGGCTAATGCCCTTCGATTTGAAAGGCACAAAGTACTTTCACATTTCATCTAATTCACCTCAAAATTTTAATATATCTATATTAACTTAGAACATCTTTTGCGACATTTCACAACGTTAAAAAGCATGTTTAGTAATTTAGTAATGCACAACACTGTAGTTTCCAAACTATAAACTATGGTTATCTAAATCTTAGCGAGAACAAAATTCCCTTTTATGAACAAATAACAAGATGTGTACAAATCCCTATAAAAAAGGATCCTAAAAGAAATGTTTGGATACGTAAGTAGGCTTTATCATCCTTTATTTCTTTGACTTGTGTTAGAAGGACATGTATTACAAATCTTAAGCAAATGCTAAACTTTATTTGGACATCGTCCTTATTTATATGCAAGTATTGGTGTTTTGTGTATTTGCTCGGTAATTACGTGAAAATGTTATCAAATGTAATGTCTTGAATAAAATCATTTTCGAACCTTAGAATGAATAGATATGAAGTAATTTATAAAGCACGTAATAAAACAGTTCAAAGTTATTTTACGTAGTCTACTTATTCGTATAAATAGGATTCTAAAAATTAAAAGTAATGTTGGTTTCAAAATCATATATTTAAAGGTCAATAAATCTTGCATTAAGGTGAAAAGTAAAATTAAAAAATAATTCTTTAAAAATTATATTAGATTTTAGGCGAAAATACAGGTCTTCTATTACCTTTAAAAGTAAATTATTCAGAAATAAATTCAAACATTATAAAAAATTGTTTGGAAAAACACTTAATATAGGTTCTAATAAACAAAAAAATCGATGTCTATCTGATTAATCATACTGTTGATCACATAATTATTTTTAATTAAGTAGTAAAGAATCATACTTTTTTTTGTTGTCGAAGTGTAAGAGAGTCATGTTATGAGATTTTTTATATTACCTTCTAATTGTGTAATACCAAAATTGATACTTTTCAATGGGCTGCCATGTCTATGAATCTATTATCTATACAGGTCAAGTAGAAAGACCTTGAGGCAAAAATATTTGGTTATACAAAAGAGCACATAGAGGAAAATAGTAGATTGAGTAATTAGTGAGTTTTGGCAACAAATAGGGTAACGCTAAACACTACCTAATGAATATGTACGTTTCGCAAAGCATTATTTGAATACCGGGTTACGCTATCTCAATGTGTTTAACGTTTGCCGTTCCTTTAATAAAATTAGGAATATTGTATAAATTATACTGGTTACCTGTAAAAAACTTGATTGGTGGTAGTAGCGTCAATAAAGTTAATACATTTGTATTCAAACGAGCATATCTTGTACGCTATATAAATCTATTTGGATATGGAGCAATTAATCCCTGCAACATTGTTTAACTATATTGAAATTTCCCTCCAATATCATTATTGCTAAATCTTTGATTTTAATTTACTTGTCTGGATGTTTTTTAACACGAATAGAAACAGAATTTATATACGCACCACAAGTTTCTTCGTGATGCCACCAAACAAGAACAGTCTATGGGTGATTTCAAAAATACGCTCGCAGCAGCTAATTTCAACACAGGTTTCAAAAGCTTGTCCTATACCAGGGCAGGCGACATTCGCGTGGAATGCCAAGACGGGATACAGCAACAGTCACTAAACGACGTTCTGGCAAAGAACGCAATATTCGATG
>JAHWXV010378842.1:0-24585 GCA_024586415.1 Phrixothrix hirtus | reverse complement strand
TTCGATGTATTAAATTAAATTGTTTAATTTACGCATGTAAATTGTTGGGTATTTCGTTGTGAAATCCATAAAATTTAGTTATAAAATAAAATAACAAGGTCACATTTCAACTGAGTGTGCCCCTATGTTCCATCGAATATATTTAGATAAGTCGCTACGGCGAGTGAAAACGAATTTATAACGCCAGTTTTTAGAAGGTCGCTGATTGTGTACGTCGTCTAAAGCTCCGAATTATCAGATCTAACTATGGTGTGTTACATTGGTTATTAGTCAACATTTTTTTGGTTTTTATTGTGCCGTATTAATCGTTATTGTTACGAGTAAGATCATTCAAATTTGTTTATATTATAATTAATTTCCATCATTAATTATAGCAACTAGTACTGGTTGAATATAATCAACATGATTGTTCCAAACTTGTAATCATTGAAGGGAAAACTATTTATCATCATCTGCAGTTCTAGTATTGGAGAAGTTAATTAACAACACGAATTAGCGGTATTGTAAATGGATAATTTTGTCAATGCGTACTAAATGGTTACCCGTTATCACATAGAACCACATCTGGCAGCTTGCAACAATTGATGTTGTTGACGTCGCTTTATTACATGGAATCGAGGTTAGTCTTGTCTATGTTAGCTGTACCTGTGAATAAAAGCTAGACCTTCAACTTGTTTTTGCATTGACGGAAAAGCATGTTACCAATTGAAGTCCCTTGATTTTGAAAATAACGTATTAAGAAATTATTTACTTTCTGGAATGAAAATTCATTAATTCAATTAGTATATATTGCACACCATAAGAAGTATTTGTAATTTTAGAATTTCATTTTAAATATACAGCTTTAAATAATATTTTCCGCTACCTTTTTAAAGTAATAAATGTTTGGGGTAGTATTTTCGAATTAAAATGCATTAGTTGTTTAAGTTTTGGTACGCACAATTTATGAAATATAATATATCGTACGCTGCCACCGAAAGAAAGAAAGCAGTAAGTATGCTTCAGTACATTTCGAGTTATTGACGAAAAACTTTCAAGTCTTATTTCATTACCAAAACAGCAACAAATTCTATTTTGTCCATATTTGATAAATGTGCTGATGTAGTACTAAACCTCTAATGATATTTGTTTGCATTTGTGGTTGAAAGAATAAGCTAAAAGATGGATAAAGTTCTTTTGCTATTCACAAAGCCATGAGAAGATCATTGATCACGAAGCAAGAAAGCGGTGAGTCGATAGTTTATGCATAGTTACCGCTTTCCTTCTTCGTGAATGGACTTTGTTAATGTGCGATGAATCAACATTTTTCGTGTCTTATTGTTTTATTAAAGTTTAAATAAAATACAAATCATAACAAAAACTCTTTATAAATATAACGTAACTTATAATAGAAGTCAGATATTTGCTAAAGACAAATATTGTTTAAAGAATTTAAGAATAAAAAATAAAGATTTAAGAATAATAACTAATTCTAAAAATTAAACATCTTCTTAAAACACTTACAAGTCTTCTTCTTCACCAGTTAGAGATTCATTCCAATATTTTCTATAACTTTGGGGACATTAAAGGGCATAGTTTAGAAATTATAAGGTCTAATTTTTTTTGTGGTATACCCCTGTTTTTTACGTTAGAATGTTGTTTTTTATTGATAAGATCGCGGCTGTTACATTTGGCTGTCAGAAAGTTTAGTTCAATAGGTCCCTTTACTTCCCCAATTTGATCACCACTACAATTTGCAATATCCTTGTTTGGAAGAGAAACATTTAGCATCTTTTGTTCTCGAGTAGCAACTACTTTAATGATGTTATTCAAATAAATTCTAAGATTTGCATTGCGAAGTTTTGGTTGTGATGAGTGATCTTCCCAGATACAAAAATCTTCAAATAACATCGCTTTTACGTTTAATCGACCAGAATTTACATTTGCTACCGCCCTAACAAAGTCTGGAAAATCGTATACATACTTTTGTTTTGTTCATTGAATGCTCTTGCGCTTATAAAACTATGACCAAGTTCAAAATATTTGATTACGATCTCTTTTGCGGCTAATTCGTTGCTGTTAATTATATAAATCAAAAAGGTGAATAAGCACCAATTCTTGTTTTGTCCCGCACAATTATCTAGCCAAGGTGTTATGGTTTTAGCATCTCGATAATTTACGAAGATAGGAATAAAACGTACTAACTAAGTTGTGTTTTTTTCCTGAAATTCCTTCACGCCACAAGACAGATAATGGCCTTATTACATCGTAGGCTGTAACGAGTGTTCCAGTTCCTGTTTTGAGGACGTCAAATTATATTACGTGTTGGGCTAGTTCTTATTCGTGCGATCGTAGTATATGTTGGGACTTAGTTCAAACACTGAAAGATGTATACCGCGGTATAGCTTTATTTTAGTCGAAGACGGATCCAGGACGGTCTTTTGGGATGTTACGGCAGTTTACTAAAGCTTATCTTAATATATACAAGTTAAAATTATTTGTACAGCTACTTCGCAGTGTGAACTGAGATTTATTAAAGATTTTAGTTTAATAATACTTACAGTTTCGGTTTTACTAAACTCTGTATATGTACATTTTAGTATGTCTTTGTTCTAATCAGTTTAATTAAAACCCGATGTTTCATTCAGTTATTATTTATAGGATTTTTTTACTTTTGTCATTTATTTATTGATCTCGGTGTACACACTTGTATTGCTATACTTTATGTAAGTTCAGTTTTGTGATACAATTTGATGTATTTTATTTAGTTAACCCTGTTTGCAATTTGTTTTTGAAATTTGTACCTGCTTTAAACTGTATACTTTGAATAATTTATTTTTATTCAGATTTACCTTTATGTTTATATGTTGTAGTTCAACTACACTTGTACTGCACTGCTTTAATACCTGACATTATTTTTATACCTTTAAATAAGAAGTCTTAAGACAGTAAATGATTTATTTAGTTAATAAATGGTGCTATTTACAATTTGAATGTAAGTCTAGTTTAAAACCTATTTACAATAGCTAACGCTTGCTTGTATTTGTATCGCGGATACTAGATGGCGCTTAAATGCGCTTTCGTTGAAATGTTAATCAATCACAAAGATTTCTGTGAAGTAGATCAAAATGGCGAAGTTTGTTTGTGCGATAGTGGTGCAATTAATTATGCAGTTTTTATCGGTGCTTGGTGCATTAGGTAAATGAAATTTAGTGAAGGTTTACTTGTTCTTAACTTGGGGGTTATTTAGGTAAAGGGAGAAGCGACATCCACCCAAGGGGGACATCAACATGCGGTAAATAGCCCGAGCTAGGGCTGGACCTCAGTACTGTAAAGGAAAAGAATAAGCCGCAGTGCTATCCAGCAATACGGTAAGTTTCAGAACAGTTAACCCTTTTAGCAAACGGTTTAAAATTGTTTAATTTGAAATCAAAGTGAAATACGCGGTAACAAACTTCGTGATCCCGGACGTACTACGTTTTCTACAAAAGAACGCTATTTACTGTTCAATTTAGTAAATTGAGGCATGTGTTTGCACTTCGTTCGGTTTATTTATAATATTTAATTTCAGAAAGCGAATTAAGATATTCTAAGTTCGCGAATTTAATTTTTAAGCCGATAAAATAGAGATAAAATACCTCGCTATTTAGGGGTGGTTTACAATATTGTACCCTTTCACGGTTTTAGCGTTTCTGTGCTCTAGGAAATCAGAAAACACTTGAACTCAAGGAGCGACTCTTTATTCTCTGGAGTTAGAATCACCTCTGTTTTAAACGGCCTAACGTATCAGCTTTTGTAGTGAACTAGTTATCAATGAATTCAATTAGAAGCAAACTTTCTGGCTTACGAAGCTCACATGATTAATAATTATTACATTATTAGATGCGCTATTTTTATATCCTAGGAGTAGTAACAGTTTATATTGATGGCATTGCTCCTGTACAGAACTAATTAATAATATATCATTATCAGCTAAACTATTCGGACTAATTTGTTCACAATTTTACATAATACAGTAATAATAAATACGTATTTAAAATTATATAATTAAATCGTGAGTTAATTACGCTAAACTGATTATTCTAATTAACAAAGTATGAGGTTTTTCTTATTTGCGAGGGTACACTCCTATGTTTTTCTTGTAAGATAAAGCTCCTTGACCTGCTTAACTGTTTTTTATCTAGTGTAGGTCAACGATCATGAACTCCTCGATTATTTACGTACCTTATCTAATATAAAAATAAATACAGAACTAATTATAAACTATTAATATTAATCAACGGTAAAATATCGGTAATTAAATATGAAATACTTAAATAGAATATATACAGAATGTTCTAATTATGAATTAGTAAAAATAATTTGAATTATGTAGAATTAATGGGTCTATACCTGAAATAAGCACCGAGTTTGTGTTTAATAATTATTTATTGCAAACCAAAATGGATGCCAGGTATAGGCACATTACAAGGTATGTTTGGTACCTATCGCTACAAAACTTTCGTTAAAAACAACAACGCGGGGAGTAAATAAGGCAATTTTAAATTGACCCATTCTAGGTAGCAATATTACTTTCTGTAGGTCTGCCGAAAAGATAATATTTTTTGAATCTCTTGATCTTGCAGAATCAATATGATATTCTGTTCTTGATCGTTATTGCTTGGCTTAAATCCAAGGGTCGTTAAAAAAATGTTTTGCAAATTTGTACTTCAACAACTTCTTCATTTTTAAAAAAGTACGTATACGTAAATTTTCTGCCGCTACCTATATTTTTCTTCATCTGTGGTTTCATCCGTTTTGTAGTACTTAAAATAAATTGTCTCTGTTCATCTCAATTTCGTTTATGATAAGCAAAATTGATTTGATTTCGTCTTTCTTCAGATATTATTTCCGTGCAGTGATGTATGCATTTCACTCCACATGGAGGTTTAACTACAAAAGCTTCTTTACGCTTTAACCCCTTACTTTTTTTTTCTTTCTTCCACTGTTTCAGCGAAATTTTGTCTCAGTCGCTTTTTTCCTGTCTTTGTTAATTTATCTGCATTTTTATGGGGTTCTATGCAGCTATTGACATAACCTGTTAGCTTACCCTCAGCTTCTTCTGTAATATTTGTTTCGTTGGTTACATTTGAATTTTGTCCTAGGGCATGTATAATGATATTCTAGTTTGATTTTTATTAATAGCCTCTGTAGAAAAATTAGTCTCAACGTTTGTTTATTCTTGATAAGGTTTAGTTCCATCATCAATGATAAAATGTGTTATATTTGCAATATCAATTTTTTTTCAATAACCCCTTCACAGTCACCACGCAAGGAAATTCCCTCAATTTCACCTTCAAAAGAAAAGCTACTGTTAGGGTTATTAATAGGGCAACAAGACAAGTTGCCAATTACATTTTCTAACATAAATGTGTTACTACTGCAACTAGATTTAGTGCTGCAAGAATAAGTTCCTTTATCTGACGTTGAATATTTATTACTGATTTCTTGAATTTTTTTTGTATTATTATCAGAGTTAGATAATGTACAATTGCAGTAGTCTACTTTTGGAAATTGATCATCTATAGAAGATAAAGAAGGATCACTGCAGTTGGTGCTTGAAGTTTCTAATACCTCCGAATACACGTTTGATTTAGGAAACTGCCGTTAAGGTTTGATTTCTGGCAAGAGATACCATCATTTGGGTTCTTTTTGATATTATAGGAATTCTTGGCATTTTTTCAGCAATATGGTTGATGAAGAAAGTAAATAATTAGATTTTAGAAATTTGAAGATTTTACACACGTTTTAGATATATGCTATTCGCAATAGCCGGAATCGACCACTGCATCAATTTTTTCTTCGCGACCGGGATAATTTACCCATCATGCGCTGAGAGCTCATCTTTGCTGATAGTGAGTAAAACAAAATAACTATATCGCCTTGAGGGCAATTTTTTTCACTATCAACGCAAGTATCATTTATTGCAAATTTGCTTCGCTTCGTAGGTGCCTTTTTTTTCGCAGCTCGCGTTGTTGCTATTACACTTTATCCAGAACATGTTTTAAGTAAAATAATAAATGTTGAAAAAACGCTTATTTGGATTTATTACTAAATTTGACGAAAAACAAAAAATTAGCATATCTTCAGCATAGGCATTCGGCCTCGACGCACAGTGACAAAAATCTGGGATATCGTTTAGAGATAAAAAAAATTGATGGTAATAGTTGAAACTCGTTACTGGGCAAAACAATATACCTACAAAGTAACATAATTTAGCGGGAACTATTACTTTGTGTGGTGGGCAATTCGATACACCCACACCGCGTTTGGGTTATTTTCGTTTGCTCAGTATTCATAAAAATTATCTTACAGTGCATTACGTGTCGTGGGTAGAAAATTCGGGCAATGGCAAATTTCGGCAGTTGCGAATAATACATACATGCATAAATTTGTTCTTTTTTAACATGGGATTTTAATTTCCACAAGTTAATTTTTTCCAAAAGTCAAAATAAAATCAAGTCAAATCAATTTAATTACTTTATTTAGTAATCAGCAACACAAATTAATTCACAAAAATATAGACAATAAAATGTCTTAACACTGCAACAATTAGTGAACAACAGCTGTCGCTCATAATATTAATTACTGAATGCTTAAAATACGAGATAAAAAAGCGGCATCTGTCACAACAGTATAACGATACCGCTTTCTTACTTCTTATATTAAGTTGCCGCCTTTATGCTAGCCAAAACGATGACGTATTTAAGTTACGTAGATTTTATTTAGTGAATATTTCGCATTTGCTATTAATTTGACGCTTTTTTCATGTAAAATAAGTGTGAGACCTAATTAAACTGAAAACCAAAAATCCCTCAAAACCATAGTTACCGCCTTTTAGCTTCCAGCGGCAGTACGGTTGTCTAGATTTTTAGTGAATTATATATATATACATGACGTGACGGTAATAATTTCCTTTGCAAACGGAATTTTTTACACGACGTTAGTTCACTTACTGTTTTTTTCTTAAAAATTAATATTTGAGTGGTGCAATAAGAGATAAAGGTACAGAATTCATTTAAGCCATATCTTGATTCATTATAATTATCCTTTTTTAAATATTGCACTTTCTATGTTTAGCTACAATATGTGATTGTTGAAATTTGCCACGTATAGCACTTGTCAAGTTATAATGTTGGAATATCGTCAGCAAATATCAACTGAATATCCTTCTATAACGTTTTTGATGCTAAATATTGTCTACTTAACGCTACTAGATTGTTTATTGTAATTTTGATCACTATTTTGGTTTTGTAAAATTAGTTCTTGCTTTGATAAGCGTATGAAAAGAAGTAGATTGTGCTTTGCTTTCGACTATTCCAAGATATTTTATTTTTGGGAATGTTAATCGTAACAAATTTTTTATCACTTAGATCACTATCGGGTGGCGTAGACCCCGTTAAGGCAAAAGCCAATAACCCAGTTTGTCATTTTGGTGTTCCGAAAGGGATAAAAATTTATCACCTAGTTTTTAGTAATGTTTGTTATCTCACTATTTTGATTGATGTTTGTTATCTACTGCTGAATTCGTTCGCGGTAATAAATATACGTATTGTTGTACTTCAGTTGCATTTCATTTCTTGTACCAAAAACCTAGCTTTTCTTTAGGTTAGATCAGCACCAGGTTTCTGAAGCTGTCGTACGCCTTGTCGTGTGAAGCGTACGTACGAGATAGTAAGGTACATACGACTGTTTCGCTTACAGGTACATGTTTTCTTTTCCTTCCTATAGGTACAATTTGCGAGTTGTGGACAAGAGCCGAAACCAGCGTAGAAAAACCGCACACGCCCCTCCCCGGTTAATTGTTACTGACCTAAGCCGCGCCAACCTTAATTTTCTCTTGCAACACGAGTAATCAAGGGGTTGCTGTAAGATCATACATGGCAACGTTACCTCATATTTCAAAGCAAACTGTATATAAGGTTGAAAAAAATGTAAAATAATTTGATATCAGTAATATATGGAGATGAATTAATTATAAAATGATTCAATTCTCAAAAGAAAAACAATAAATGAAAGAAAACAAGTTACGAGCAAACATGGTTATCGAGATAAGAATATCAAGTCAAATTTCAAAATAAAAAATTGTACATATATGTTAATATAAGCAAAATTTAGAATATTATGTTAGTAAACAGATGCAGATGAAATATCTGAATTTTTGCATTAACTAATTGTAATAATTTAAATAAATATGACAAATTGAGTCTAATTCATAAAACCTTCTAACTGAAGGGATAAAATTAATCAATGCATATGTTGAAAATTATATAATGCACGTAAACAAATATTACAATATGAACAATTAAACATTATAACATAATAACTGTGAAATATTAAAACGAAGTGCATCATACTTTCAAGAAATACAATTTTCTCCAAAACAATTATCGAAATACTAATAACCAGAAGCCGTAGAATATTATTGGGATGTTTTCCATCCAATTGATTGAAATTTTGCATAAAATGTTATAAATGTTAAAACAAATCAGCATGGATGCAAACCAGTTTGGTGCCATGTTACCAAAAGTCACCAAAAGATTTTAAAATTATAAAATTATTTAATAAGCCTTTGCAGAAATAGATTCTGTCAACAATTTGAAGCAGGAATATGTTTCCAAATCTAAATTAAGCCCATATTTAAGATTTTATGCCCATTCAAAGTTGGCAAATTTTTAAAATAGTGCAAATTCAGCGATTTCGGCCTAGATTCTGGTTGATTCCTCAGTAATTTTCAGTTGCATTTTGACCATCATAAGAGTATGTCATGCTTCTCATTATAAGTTGAAATTAAATTGATCCAAGTTGATCTAAGCAAGAGTTCGTAACCTGAAACAGGTTCGGTTTTAAGTGAAAGAAGTTTTGAATAAAATTTGAATTTTATTACAAATAATAAAAGGAAATTAGGAGTGGAAGAATAATTTTAGAAGCAACATTAAATAAAGAAAATGTTACCTGCATTAATTACCTAATTGCCAGGTGAACAAAAATTTAACAACATTTAGCTGGCCTTGGAATACAAAGTAGTTCATACCACTGCAAGTCAAGAAGAAATTTTAAATTAATTTCATAGATATTATTTTAAAATACTCACATCTATATGAAGAAGTACATGGCTACCATTTTGTAGAAGAAAATTATAAATTTAATTTACACCAATAAACAATTGTTTATAAACGATTTGGATAAATCTTCAACATAATCATAAATAACAATCAAGAAGTGTTCACGATTTCTAACACAAAGTTTATAAACAAATTTTAAATAATTTTTCAGCAATTATTTCAAGAAACACGAAGTGACAACACCACTTTTCCGTGTAGGACTGAAAAGTTCTTTGTCAATTTAAGTATTACGGAGGGAGCATAGAATTATTCCGAGAATAGAGTGTAAATTTCAAGACTTCGTTATAAAGGTTAGTGCAAGTAAATTGTAAATGTAATCACAAACAACTGTTAACAAAATTTAACAATTTTAATAAAATACGTTTATACAACTCTGAATTTATAAACTAAATTTATTAACTGATAGAATAATTTAATTTAAAGTATTGAATAATTTTAGAATTTATTTTGAATTTAGTATTTGAGTAAGTTTAAGAAGAATTTCGTTTGTTTATTATTATAGACTTGACTGATAACTAAAAGAACTCAAGAAAGATTAATTTGAATTTGACATTTATTTTGGAAATTGATTTTTTTTGTTACAATTTAAATATAATTAAAATAAAAGGTTGTTGTTTTACAAATTTGATTTTTAATTATTATTTTGTGAATTTAATAATTTATTATCTGGGTTTATTGAATTAATATTTTAATCTTTAATGTGCGGTAACGGTATTCCTTCTAAAGCAAAGTGTAGGGTGGATTACAGTATATCAAGAACAGGTAGGCAACTTGTTAACCGCAAAGTAAATAGAAATTCGAGTTTAAGTAACCAAACATACAACGACAAAATAGAATCATTTAACTTAACAAAAGCAAATACGAATCTATTTTAATATAGTGGAATTTTAACAGTCGTTCGAGCTCAATTCTTCCGCATATTTAGCGAACAACACTAGGGCTCGTCGATCTAAGTTTTTCCAAAATACATTAGTCTAGTATTTGAATATACATACAAGAATATATTACATACCGACGCGGAAAGTATCTCATTTCTCTCAAGAAACATGATACTTCCGCCGAGGTTTGTATACTATTTAATTACAATCATTCAAAATACCCTTCAAAAGTTGACATCGTTCATAAAATTAATGCCAATCACTCAATAATCGTTTGACACTTGCTGTCATTGATAACAAGTGTGCTTATTTATAATACATGTCGAAAATGTAAAATAGCAAGTGCGACCATGAATTTTTCCGGGTGTAAAGTAAACACTTTCCAGCCGATTGGAATAAACATTAATTATTCACAATCATATAGTAATGTACTGTTCGAAAATCAGCAATTGTTTACCGATTTTACTTTCCAACCGGTTGGAAAGTGCTTATTTTCCACCCGGAAAATCCATAGTAACAATTGTTATTTCAAATTTACTACGTGTATTATAACCACATTTGTTATCAATGACAGCAAGTGTCAAAAATTATCGAACGCTTGTCATTAATTTTATGAATAACATCAACTTTCGAAGGTTATTTTGAATGATTGGGAATAAAATAGTACACAAACCTCGGCGAAAGTATCCTTTCGAGAGAAATGAGATACATTCCGCCTCGGTATGAAATATACTATTAACACAGCGTTACTACATTTTATCTTAAGGTTTATTTCATCGTGCAAGCTGCAATTAGAGCTAATTTGATTCCACCATCTACTGGGGTAGAATAACTAAAGAACCTATACGATGAGTTTATTTGTCATCATTCATATGTTAAGTGCACCATGATGAAATTGAAATTTGTTTTAGTTACTAGTTTATAGAGATTATTTTATACAATTTATTGGCATTCATTAAAAATAGTATATTTTACAAATCAATTGAAACAATACGAACACATTAAATTCATATAATTAAATATATTTAATTTTATATTTATTTTTTAAAGAATCTTTCTTCTTTAAATAACGCGTCCTGTAGATTATGTGAGGACAGAGTAAGATGTAATTTATTTTCGCAATCTTTCACAATTATGAATTATATAGACAGAATTTTCTAAGTTGTTCTACTTTTTAGACAAATCGAATTTTGAAAAGTATTATAATGAATCCTAGCTCAAACTAGGGTTTCATTTACATATATTATGCCCCGGGTAACGTCGAAGTCGAAAAGTGGGTCCAAGACTTTTGCGTTTGAAGAAACGGTTTAACAGCTTAAACTAAAGTGCAAAATTATGTACACATGGTTTATAGTCAGAAAGTTTCCAGAGCTCTTCTAGTTGGTTGGTATTAATTTTATGGTGTACTTTTAATGATGAACCAAACTATATAAACAGGTATTTGAAATAATTAAATACAACTGATTTATCAATTGATTTTGGAGGTCCACGTAGAAGTACACTTTTGTATTTTATGAAACACAAGCTTGTTTTATTTATGATGTATTCTTTCTAATTTAAGGATTTACTAGCAGTTATGAATTCTTAATTATTATGATTAATCAAAGTTTCATTTGTCCAAAATGAAATTAAATTGTAAATTTATACCTTTTTAAGTTTGCATGCTTATTTTAGCCAGATCTGGTAATTGATTTTAGGCAACTTTACCATCACTTTTATATGCTCTCAATACTTATGTCGCCAGGGACCAAATAGCATTTAAAGCCCGAAACATGGTCATACGGACTTATTCGAACTTCCCAAGCGGATTTAACATCGACCACCTTGCGGGAGGAGCAGATTCTCAATTAACTTAAGACGTTTTGCATGGTAGCTGCTGGGGAAGAGTTATACTGCATGAAATCGTGAAAATATTTAAAAGTCGCCACTAGCTTTACTTGGGAAAACAGCTATCTTAGCCCAAAAGCTAGAAACGGCAAGACAGCACTGGAAAACTTTAATACAAACTTGCTGCGGTCACAATCGGGGCGAGGTTGGTGACTACGTGTATTTTCATTAGTGAATCGTATAATTTTGGCACTAGCAATTTACCTGAGCATTCAACAGGATGACTTATAGAAATCGCCGGCACAAATTATTACAAGTTCATAGCTTATAGTTACCTTAAAATAATTCAAACTAAATCTAATCTAACCTATAGAAATAAAAGAGTTACTAGATTTAACAAACTGTATAATGAGTAAGTTTGGAAATGTTAAGACACAAATAAAATAATAATTTATTAAACAAGTTGCTTTAAACTAAATTTTGGTAGGATACATCGCATTAAAAATTATTTCCTAAATCAAATCTCACAATATCTTTTAACTTAAATATACTGGGGTCACACGCACGTATTTAAACAGTGGATAATCAATTTATGAAATCTAATCCATGCGGGTAACCCTGTATATAAATATTTAACAATTAACAGTAATTTCTAAAACAATATCAAGTCAATCCGTTTATACTGAAGGAGTTTGCAACAACTTCTAAAGGCAAATTAAGTTTATTAAAAATTCAATTTATTCCACTTATACACTTATATGATGATCCCCTGACGGTAATAAAATAATTTGATGAAAAAAATAGACTTACGTTGAAAATAGATGTAACGATGTTTTGAACGAATCAAGAGCTTTTCTCTATGGCTTAACTGACCCCATTTGATCTTCACTAAAGAAATTATTTCAACCAACCATGATGGACCATATGCTGTTACTGGTTCGCCGATACGATCCCCAAGGACGTAATATTCTACGGTCTTTGATTCCTTGTTTTACTGAATTAGGAGGCTACCAACAATGATGGAAACGGAAAAACTGTCCACTTACAAAAGACTATCCAATCACCAAATTGCATTTTAAAATAGGCCAATGGTGTGCGTTGTGTGGACGCGGCATAAAAATCACGAGTCAGCGAATTTGACATGGTAATAACGCTGATGTCATGCCTGATACAGTGAATTACTGATTCCATCATCTACGTAAATTTTATATGAACAAAAGTTAACAGCTTTAAATACTAATTCTTATTTGAAATTATTCTCAACAGAACTGAAATAAATAATTAACATAGGGTTTTATTATTATGAGGCAACAACTAGGATTATATTTATTATATTAAAATGATTTAAAATGTTTTTGAAAATGACGGAATTAAAAATAAGATTTCTCATTGTAAATTAAATATCAACAATTAATTTATTTTAAATTGAGACTGTAAATGATGATGCTGTTCAAGGTTACAGGTTACCAAGCATACGAGGTACATTTAAAAAGGTTGATAATTATAATCTACCCAAACGTATATTAATTGACTTTAATGTATTATACAGACAGTGTGCTTATTTATTTATTTCCAATATAATTTGTAATAATTAAACAGTAGGAGTTTAAATAATTTATTATAAACATAATTGGAATAATATACAATAAAGAAACATTTTCAAATTTAATTTAAGAATTACAGAATTCTTTAGTTAACTTTGTTTCGCGCTTTTTGTCTTTGTCGCTCTAAAATAGATGTCGTTAATTTTGAATTTACTAGATTTTGTATCGTAGATGTCATACGTCGGTAATGGTTTTAATCAATATTATCGATTTCAGCAAATGGACGTTGAAGCGTATGAATCCTTGTGTACTAACCAGTTCTTACTTTGTTTAATGTTCGCGGGTGCAGTTAATGGTTTCAAGTGCTATATGTTTGTTTACAAAGATCACACTTTTTACTTGGGTTATATTTGTGGAATGAAACGAACTAAGCGTCTGGGTGACGAAAGGCATCTTTCCTATCTCACAATTACCAGGTTAGGTGACGGGATAGAGAATATAAATTTTCTATCCGCATGAATTATTACACTGCGTATTTTCAATCAAACGGGTACGTAAAACAAAGTTCCTACCCTTTACTACAAAGTTTGAGAATTAATACGGTTTCAACTTAACCAATTCGAAAACAAACTATTCTTGCATTCGGGTTTAATTGTTAAAATTAAAGCATTACAATCTTTAATTGTTAAAGTATTAAAATGAACGGAGATTCTGGATAGCATGCAATTTCTCTTAACGATTTAAAAACAAAATGCGTACTTTTTAATTCAAAACCTCGTTGCAGTAATTTGTATCTTACAAGCGGCTTATTACGCTTATGAATCACAAGCTATAGGTATAATTAATGTGATACTGTTCAAGTGAAGTTTGAAAGTACCTTCGGACGGGTAACTGTTCAATGATGTTTGAATGCATTCTGGAAAACTAGCCGGCAAACACAAGTATTTATATGATTTCTAATCTGATTTCTAGGACAAAGAATAAACACACTTATTGACGTTTTCGTTAAGGATACCAGATAATTAAATATTTTAAGCTAAATAATTATTACAATTTGTTCAGTAATCACTAACAGTAAATTTGAATATAAAACAATTATGTAACTAATGTATACAAAAATACGTTTAGAAGTCTATGAACAAGCTAAATCAAAAATATAAATTATACAGATTATTATAATGGTTAATAGAAAACTAGACGTAATTAAACATTTTAAATATTAATTAGAATAAGCTAATTACAGAGCTTTTAAGTTATAAGAGTTTCCTATTTGTGACGTATTATAAACATAACCTTGCAGTTATTTATTTTCGTAAGGGAAGGTTAAAGTTTATGAACACGCAACCTAGATAAATGAATGTTTACAGAACAAGAACTGATTATCGTTTTTTGATTTGTTATATAACCTTTGATAAAAATGATATTAAAATGAATCTAGCCTGTACTGGAATAAACAAGTTTGTGGAGGGAAGCGATGTTAAAAATATATATACAGGATGTACGAACGTAAATTAAAGTAAACATTCAAAGTAAATCAATATAAGTCGAAATAAAATACTACGGTTCTAAACAAGTTATTTAAATTATAGGATTAATGAGTTTTTTGAAAGTTAATTTGTAAAATGCCTTCATATTTAAACCAAATTAATTAAAACAAAACAGGAAGGCTAATTTTACGCTTTCAAAACTCATTATGCTATCATATCCATTTCATATTTTAGAACTGCACACTTTGCAGAGTAACAGAAATTTTATGTGAGATGCACATATGCATTTATGTGTTATTATGGCAAAGCTCGATTCATGAATAGGGATGGTAGAGGCATGACGACATACGTGTAAATTAGTAGTTCTATCCATACTACGTAATTTTTTTTAAAAATGTTTGTATTTACAAAAGCCGTTAGATACTACTTGTTACATACACGTTAATATAATACCTAGCTAAGAAAAATATGTTTTAAATATTTCAATCCTAAATTTTCAAAATTAGGTAATTGCATTAAAATGTGAGAACGATCTCGACGCAGGTGAGGGTGGATAAAAATTTAGAAAGCCGATAAGTTCCCAACTTTGACAAAAATGATATAAATACCGTTTATAATCTTCTTGTTGACTTTTTGGTAGTCTATAATGTTGTTTTTAATATATACAATAGTACCATGAATTGGATTATTTAACCAATCAATTATCGCGAATCCCGCTATTGAGTCTTTTTGAAATATCACTTCTTCGCTTGATATATGAGTTTCTTGAAGCAGTATCATATCCACTTAATTATAAGTACATAGTTTTACAAAATACTCTACTTTGCTTTTACTAAGTCCCTCTACATTTAATTGGCAAATATTTAAAGTGGCTCCAATTTCCTTTATATTATTTGTCAAATATTTGATATTGTTAAATCGCCGGTAGAAATTTTGGAACCGTGTTCCATCTTACAGGTGGCGGACATTAAGAATCACATTAGTATATGATTCTTGTTGACCCTCTGTTGTAGGTTGCCGCCATCCATCAAAACTGTATATGATTTGTCATTAATTAAAAATTGCTTATAACCTAGAGTTATTTGAAAATTAAGCTTACATAATTTTGGCGTAATTCTAAAATAAAAGGTTCCGATAATCATTCGTATAAATATTATTACTTAAAATAATTTCGGTGATTGCAATATCCTTAATTATAAAAATTCATTTTATAAAAGTGCCGTCCCGTTATCAACTATGGTTATCTTTGTAAGCGTGTCTTAAATTTTGGACAAATATAATAATGAATTATTTAAAGACACCGTGTATATTTAAGAAAATATTCTTATAATTGCGAGTACATTTGGAAATACCTCGGCGATATTGTAATAATAATAAGGTAAGATTATATATTCAAGACTATGTCTAATCCAAGTCAAAATAACGGTTTGAATTCTTTCTTGTTTTAAAATAAAAAGTAATTATACATTCCATAGATACAAAGTAACAAGGCTGCGGTAAAAGCTATTACGCAGACATGCACAACCTTCTAAAAATAGTTATCAACAATACCCGCTTTACTTCTCCCCTTCCGCAATAAATATTTCTGAACTAAGTAGAAGCTAGACACTGTAAGAATAAACAGCGCTAACGTTTGCTTGTGTAATTAAGTGCGCGCGTACTTAAGAAAGGGGCTACGTTCTGGGTATTAGTAGAAAAATTAGAAGATAAAGGAGTTACCCAATTTTAAGTTTTTTTAGTTAATGGATTTGTGAAAATTCGATATTTAACGCCTTAAGGCGGACAGTATTTGGTCTCAATCATCATCTTACCACGTTCGTGCTCTATGAAATGGTTAGGGATGAATTGTGACGTACAAGTAAGGCACGAAATTATCTAGAACCAAAAGCGTCGGCACCGTTCTCTCTCGTTAATTTGGAAACTTGCGTCTTCGGACTTCAAGTAAGTGACGTTCTTTTACTATAAGTTCATCAGCATGCACTCCGCAAGCTATTGTTTATCTCTGATTCTACAACAACCCTCTTTTCGTAAAAACTGCTGGTGTGGCATTTTGATCAAGTCAAGAATAGACATTGAGATACTTTTCTAAATATTGTTTCGAATCTTTAATAAATTTAGTTTTTAGCGAGTAAGAGCATGAGTTTTTAGGCTGAGTTTATTGTTAAGTTTAGATTAATTATAAACTATAGTAACCCAGGGGTCCCTGAACTTAGTTCTTAATCAAAGAATGTTTGAATTATCCTTATATCTATTCTTTTAACAGAATTGGTTTCTTTATAGAGACTTGTACTTTTATACTACATATTATTTATTATAACGATTTACTGAATTCAGCTTTTATTATTTCCTAATTATAAGGATCGTAGAATAAGTAACGATTCTCTTCTTCCAGCAAATTGCTAGAAATAATTTAAAGTAAGTATAACAAATTGCGAGTCTATGATTGACCTGATCGAAGGATACACCCAGCGGCGTACTGGTCTACATCCATCTAGTAAGCACTTCACAGTTTTCTCGCAATACAATTTAAGGAACTCGTGTTTTTGTTCTCCTTTTCCCCCTTTGTAAGCCTAACGTTGCCCAGCGAAGTGGCACTCTCTAAATACAACTTTTCCTTGAACTCAGCCCAGCTATCCTAATAGCCAACCTTGAACCCCTCTTCTCCACTGTGTGCTTGCCGACGCAACATCACAAGTTCAGGAAATACACCATCTGCACCCTTAGGGTCGCAAAATGTCTTTGTCTCGTTATATATTCCAAGAAAGATGTAACAATTCCCAGGTTTCGAGTTATACAGACAAGCTACGCTCCGAAACTTTGCTGATTGTTTATAGCTTACGCTTGTTGCTATGCGATTTTAGAAGACGTGGTTGCTATAAAAATCCTTGAAGGTCAAGTAAATAGATATTAACGCATACTGAGGGATACATCGATTAGAGATTTTGCTTTCAGAATTCTAATTTTTTCACGGACTTTTCAGTATATCAGTGTAGTAGCTCTGATTGGGATTTAACCATTGGGAACCTACGCAGTTATTACAAGGATTGTGTGTTGTAGGTAAAAACCTATGTTTCAACTCGAAAAATTTGACTCATTTTTGATGCGTTCTAGTGTACCTGCGCACACGACATTACGACACTGTTTTTGGCCTTCGCACAGAACTTTCGGAACAATCTTTGCACAAAATTTCTTCATGTTCAATTCCTTAGTTAAAATGCGACGAACAGCTTCCTCATCCAAGTTAACCACCTTAGTCACATCATGAACTTTGGTATTGATTCGATTAATAATCGCAGATCTTGAGCGCCCCGAACGTTCATCATGTTTTCACTGTTCATTTGCTTCAAAAACCATTTATTTTATTCAAAAACGCGCGACCGAGACAAAGTATCGTCCCCATAAGCCTCTGTTAATATTTGGAAACTTTCTGTGGCCGATTTTTTAAGTTGTTCACTTTTCACACAAGGCATTTTATCGGTAGAACGCAGTTGCATGTGTTTACTCGGCGATGCAATGTTCCTGAAGGGCGTAATCGGACGAGTCCAAAATTATAGCGCGGATAGAGGAGGAGTGTGGCATGACGTCACCAAAACGGTTGTTGCCAACTTCACTGTTTTTTCAAGTTATGTACTCAACCCTATTTTTTTCACACCTCGTATGATTTCTACTAGCATTAATATTATGGATCAACTGGTAAAAATGCACTTACAGCAAGTGAAGCATATTTGAATAGAGATTAGAGAAAATCGGAAATAGTTGCACCTCTGTACTTTTCCAAAAGTGAAAAACAATATCATGTGAAATTATTGTTGATTCATGACCCGGATGGTAGAAGTAAGTACTGTCACATTAAGAATTTTTTGAGATTACTAGCTAACGAGATAAACGTTAAAATACAACTTCTCATTTATGTGATTGTTGCTTGCGATATTTTTGTACTGCGGAAAAAACTATGGCAACACGCCAGATTTAATTGTAATAGAGTATATATAAAACGTCCTACAGAAGATCGTATAACTGATAAGTTGTGTAAGACTGTGCCTGGAATACTTAAATATGAAAATCATCATAAATAATTGAATTTACCATTCATAGTTTATGTTGATTTCGAAAGCATCTTGAAACCATTTGCTACGGTTGAACCGAACGCGTCTGAAAAATTTATAATACAAACCTGCAAACACGAACCTCATTCTTTTGCATGTTCTTTCGATGATAGTCCATCAAAATTTTAAATTCGCCGTGGCTTAGATGTGGCTGTTGAATTTATGCGGAGAATAGAACAGGAAGCAGTAAAGATTTATCAAAGATGTTTAAAGCAGCCTGTAGGCATGACCGAGTCAACTCCGAATCATATCAGAGAGTTTGAAAGCGCTGTTACACGCTTTATTTGCGATAAACCATTTCAAAGTACTGACGTCAAAGTACGAGATCATTGACACCTTACAGGTGTGTACTGTGGGTATGTCCTTTAATATGTAATTTGAATTTTAAATTGCCGTCATTTATATCCACATTTTTCCAAAATCTAATGGAATACGATTCGCATCTCTTCGTTAAACAGTTAGCTTTAAATAGAGAAGAGATTGATGTCATCGCTCAATACAAGGAAAAATATGTAATATTCGGTAAACGTATACAAGAGGATGAGACCACAGATCGAAAGGGTAACCTACAAAATCTATACCTGCGTTTGCGTCTTTTAGATAGTTTTCAACTTCTAAATTCAACTTTAGACAAATTTGGTGAAAATTTAAGTGACTATCAGTGTGTAAACATTGAGAAATGTTTTGGATTAACTTTACAATTCCAATTGGAAAGACAAAAAGGTGTATTTCCAATTTATATGTAGATAACTTGGAAAAATTGCAGGAAAATACATTACCAACACGTGCGGCATTTTATGATAAATTACTAGGTAAAAAAATTTCACGATGCGATTATCAGCGAGCGATAAATGCATGGGAAATATTTAAGTGTAAAACTTTAGGTGACTACGCCGATATTTACTTAAGAACAGATGTCTTATTGTTGGCTGATATTTTTGAAACTTTTAGATCAGTGTGTATGCAGCATTACTCTCCATATCTGGCTCATTAATTTACTACACCTGGCTTAAGTTGTGATGTAATACTACTCAGCACATCTGTGGAATTAGAATTGTTAACGGATATGGACAAGCTTAATTTCTTTAAAAACGGTAACCGCGGTGGTGTAAGTATTTGTGTAGAAACGAAATCCGTTACGAATAATAAATTTGTCCCTAGTTAGGATCCCTCCAAGTCACACTCTTTTATTATGTACTTAGACATAACTAGTTTATAGGGTCACAGTATGCGTCAATACTTTCCACAACGTGGTTTTGAGTGGTTCACTCCACGCGAAATTTAAAATTTTTACATTTTTGATATCGCTGATGACTCCGTATTTGGTTACGTTTTAGAAGTTGATTTAGAATATTCACAGCTACATGATGTACATAACGATCTATCCTGTTATCCAGAATCAATGGTTTCATTAACGACCAAGACACGATGTAAAAATTAATTCCAAATTTATGTAACAATGAAAAATGTGTGATACATCACCGCAATTTAAAGCAGTGTTTGGCAGAAGGATCGCATTTGACAAAAATTTATACAATAATTTTATTTCGAAAATTTTCTTGGTTACGTCGATCCGTTGATTTAAATAACAGACTAAGAAATGCGGCAACAAAAAATCAGTTGAAGCTGTCTTTAAATTAATGTTTAATAGTGTATTGGTAAAACCATGTAAAATGTGGATAACAGAGTAGATATTAAATTAATTAGTCACTGGGGAACCATTGGGAGGAAATCTGGCGTGGAAGAATATCCATTTTTTTTAGATCATTTAGCAGCTATAGAAATGAATAAAGTTTTAATCAAGTATCACAAATCTATTTACGTTGGCTTTGCGATTTTGGATTTACCGATAACTATCATATATGCCTTTTATTATAACTTTGTAAAACGTTTATATGGCAGTACGGTTTCTTTCCCATACATAGACATCGACAGCTTATTAATTGAAATTTCCATTGATAATGTCTATGATGAAACGAAACAGCATTTAGATGAATTTGAAACATCCAATTTCCAATTGGGGATCATACATGGTAAAGAGCGTAACGAATCTGCTTTGGAAAGATAGGGTATAAGTATGCAGGTGTTCCATTAACCCTGTAAATGAGTTTCTATAAGATGAATAGGAATTATTAACGATCAACTCAATAATTGCAGCGTGGTACAACTGTTTATCAATACCTTCTCCTTTGTTCCATGTCGAGAGTGTAGAATTCACATTCTAGCCTTATCTATATATATATAATTAATTATTAATTTATTAGTCTAAAAATGGATAGCTAAGTTTACATAATAAATAATTCATTGAAATTATTTTCAAAGAAAATCAATATGTTTATTCCCACACGTACTAATTGAAATGTTAAATAATAATTTTACATATGTATATTATTCAGCAGGTAATTGTAAATAACTGACATAACATGTAATTTTGATTACAAATAAACTCTTCCCAATTAAATGTAACTTACAAAGGCATTCGTCGGTAAAAGAAAAACATAAATAAATCAATAAATAATCTTAACTTATTACTGAAATTTACCCGCAACAACTAAGCCAACAGTAGCTTTTATTTGCGTTGGCAAATTAACAAAAGTTATGTTTCACTAAACAACTTAATAAATTTTCGACAGTGGGAGTGTTTATGTTCCACTAAAAATATGGTACAATAACAAAAAGGTTTAAATTTGTAATCTCTCAATCGTTTTACCCAACTAAATGAAATTAACGTTTATTGTTATTATGCTTAGTTAAATGTCTGTCTCGGTTGCAGATTTTTATTAAGCGGGAATTTCTGTAGAAAATTTGAAATTTATATTCCAGTAACTTGAATTTTTAGATTATAAATGATACGAAATCCCTAGGATTCTTTCGTCATAAAGTGAAAATTAACAGATAAAAAGAGAGAACTTGCAGCAATATTTAATGAAGTAAATTCGTTTACTAGCAAACTTTTATTGCGCAGTTTTAGCTATCATTTAAACATGAATATCTTGGGTAAAGTGCGTTGCTGCCAGTTTATTTATTTACCTAATTTTTCAACTTAATTGACTTCAATGACATGCATCCCAATATCATGTTTATAGCTTTATTTTTACAATGAGAAGTGATTTTGTATAATGAATAAAAAGTTAAAAGTCATATTGCAGATTTTTATTCGTTAAGTGAGCTTTTTATGGTTACCAGTTCCAGAAATAACACATTGGCATTGTCAAGATGTTTTAAACTAAAACTAAGAGATGTTAAATTAAAACATGATGTGATGTAAATAAATAATAAGGAAAACTACCACGATTTGAAAACTTTATAAAACATTTAAGAAAACAAAATAACCTTTTATAAATCTGGGGCAATAAAAACTAAAAGAATCTTATATCGCGTTTTTAAAATATTTTTAAAGTTAAAAAATATTTTATTTGTTTGTCTGTTTAAGGCTTTTAAACTGTTCTCCTCTTTATTGTTTATCTATATCACATCATATTTTAATTTAATATTTCTTGGTAATAATTAAAAGTATTATTTTGAGGACTGCAAAGTATTATTTCCAAAACTAGTAGAGCTAAAACACACGTAACAATGTAACGTCCGTTTCTAAGTTTTGAATCATTTAAATTCCTTTTTCTAAATTATTATTTTCTACTTAGACACTTCCTACTCCTTTTGAATTGAATTTTCGCCTATTATTTATTTCTAACCTCAGAGTTAATTATTTCGGATTTCAGATTTTCTATTTTAATAATATTCAATTCAATTTAGTACTATTAAACATTTGCTGATTTACAAAATTCACTATCCACCCTTAAATAATGTTTAACAATACACGCCTATGATTTTTTAAATGACCTTATGTTAAATTCCTATGGAAAAATAACGGTAAATTTGACAATCTTTTTGACGTATCTTTTGTGCAAACCATGTTTAAAAATAGCTGAATTTTTGTAACTTAGATGCTGATTTCTAAATAATCACTGCAATAATTTTGCAAGGAAGCGTAACTTTGAATATATTTCCTATATATTTTAAAGTTTGTTATTCCGTAATTTCACACGTAAAAATTAT
This sequence comes from Phrixothrix hirtus, assembly GCA_024586415.1. Taxonomy (NCBI): domain Eukaryota; kingdom Metazoa; phylum Arthropoda; class Insecta; order Coleoptera; family Phengodidae; genus Phrixothrix; species Phrixothrix hirtus. Next base: position 1,541 of record JAHWXV010378842.1, on the reverse strand, counting down.
TTTAGTGATTTTTTATGGGCGAATTGATTAGTCTAATTTTACTTCTAATACGAGTATCAACTGTCGTTTGAATTGATTAAATTACGTTAATTTATATCGGGCTTGGATCATGTATAATAGAAGTTAGTGTTTGTTATCAACATCTGACATTAAATAATCACCATTATTCTAGAAAATGTTACTAAGTATACTCCTGGAGTTCATAAAAGAAAACTTCTACTACTGGTTTATATTCTACAAGTAATTATATCTAAAACGGTAACCTGTAATATGATTTATAATTATTAACACATGCTATGTGTAGAAAACTAAGAATCTTACATGAATCTCGATAAATGTACATTGCTGTTTTTATCCGATTTCTAGAATTTTGTTTACAATTATGATACATTTATTTGTTGATTTTATGGCATTCAATGTATTTACTCATCCATTTAATTAATGTGCTATGATTATATATCATTTTATATATTTATTGTGAATAAATTTAATTATTGTTACTACTTCGTTTCTGGATATCGATAGAATAATCCTGAGCGCCTGACAATATTTAATATATGAAAGCCAACTTCTCTTCTTCGACATTTTTTGAACTAGCTGATGTACTATCTTTCTGTAGTATATCTAACGTTTTGGTACAGTTTTAGGATCGGTACGTTACAATAAATAGTGATCAGCAACGCGACTTTTGAATTTTTATCCTTTGCTTAGTTACATTTGCATTGAATTTTATGCTTTTATAGTTAGTAGCATGGAAATAAGATATTTTACTATTTCAGATAATTACAAAACGTAAGACGTAGTTTACGTAATTCACTGCCGTCAATATATTTTAGAAATTTTGATGATAAATAGTCATCGCTGTCCACCTTTGAGTTTATTCTACTACCGGATTTGTAGCAAAACTTGCTCTGCAGTTTCAGGTTCTGCATCTGAGCACGTAATTTAACAAAAATTAGTAGCGTCCATAAGTAGGTACAATTTGCAAGTACTGGAACCTCCCCCCTCCGCCAAGAAATTTGCTACTCTTAAAGGTGCCTTTACCATGGTGTTACCCCCACCACTACCACCCGCACGTCGTCTAAATCAAGCTTTCTGATTGGTCAATGCATAAATTATAAACCTAAAGCTGTTTTAGCAAACGCCATTTTTAATTAACGATAAATGCAAATTTAGAATGTAACGGTATCTGTTTAAAATTTGATAACTTAGGTAAGTACTCTACTTTGAGGAATAATAAGCGCTACCTGTCGAATACTTTGGAAAACTCAGAACGTCATCTACTTATGTGGTATGCTCCACCTATTGTTTACTTAATTAAATTATATATAGCGATATTCATGTATTATTAATCTAAACTAAACACAAGTTACCTGTCGATCAAATACACGCACTTAATACCATCTATCTTATTTTTATATAACTTTGAGAAGGTGTTCCAGCTAAATCCTTTGAGATGTACGAAGCACCACCTGTTTAATATTTTGAAAAACTCGAAATGTCATCTATTTTGTATGAATCACTTAATTAAGTTATATATA
>JAHWXV010378828.1:0-14509 GCA_024586415.1 Phrixothrix hirtus | reverse complement strand
GCTATATTTAAACTACCCTATGCCTCTCCTACCCACAAAACGGGCAGTTGTTGCTAAGCATTTGTCAATGCAAGATGTTTGTAAGTGATATTCTTATATTTAAATAAACAGCTTAACAAAACTCGAAAAGCTTACGATTATTATACACAGGGGTCGATATGAATATCCAGTTTCGAAAGAAATGTTAAATAATGGTAAATGTTATAATTCTGACAAGATAAGTTATGGTGTTAATTTAAATAATTATATAATATGAAATATCCTTGATAAATAAAATTTTATTTGACCACCTTCTTTGAGCGGTTATGATTTCAAGATTTATGTTAAATAAATCCTTTTTAATATTACCTAAATTGGACTTTTGTTAATGTATACATCTTTTTATATTATTAGCAGTATGTTTTAAAAATTTTTTGATAATGCCTAATTATTGTAGGCGAAACTAGTCGAATTATTTACAAAAAACGTTTTATGGGTTAGACTGTGTGAAATTTTTTACGTTTTATTTATCATTGTTATTCAATCCATTGTATGCTTCATGGACCAAAATGTAATCTATTTATAAAATATCCCTTTCAAGATGTTAACTTAATAAAGCAATAGATAAAATAATGTAATTACGTAGTCCACCACATATATAAGAACACTTGTGTGACAGGCGCAAACGTTGTTATCGAAGAAAGACAACTTATTACTTCAGTTTGAATTTGTGTAAATTGTATATTTGTATTAACTCATCAAGATCCATAAAATATTTTCTTCAGCCAGAATTGAATTTTTTTAATTAACTTACAAATAAGAATAAATGACATGGAAGAGCTTCCGTTTTCGGAACCGGGGTCCAATTCCATCTGATTTTAAGCGTGCCTTCGGCTTCCCCGTAAGACCTAGGATCGTTCCGGAAACACACGGGGATTTAAAATTTGTCTCCCAAAATAATAATTAAGAAAAATAAAACAAAAGAAGGAAATTCCGGACAAATATTTCGGTGTTAATAGTTAACAATCGATACCCATTAGTAAAAGTACATGATATGCAATTTTTAAAATATAAGTTGGATTTAGTGATAAATTCATTATGCTCATCGAAACTAAACTTCCTTTTGGGCACTGGAGTTCTTCAACGCCCTAGTCTAGGGCTGGCCTTAACCGAACATCTTAATTAAATTCACTTGCTTTTTTGCTGCTTACTAACTGCAATATTGCATAGTAAATTATTTCAAGAATAGTTAAGTAATTGAAATATAAATACAATTTTTCAACTTATTAATAAAATTACAAGAAGTATTCAAATTATAATTTAAATAAAGAAAACTATGACCATAATAATTATTATACAGGGCGTATCGTAAATATCAAAATCATTATTAACTAAAGATATTATAACTATGCCAGTTATTGTACAGGATGTAACCTAAATATGTTACACTCAGCATAACCATAGTTACGTTCCTCGAGTATGCATTTTTCAACGGCACTCCTAGTGACATTTCAATTTTTAAAGATTAAAAATGTTACGTCAACAAAAATTAATGATAATCGAAAAACTAGTTCATTCGTATATGTGTACTGTCACATTGTGGTATTTCTTTTTGTAGGGAAGGCCATCAGGAAAACTTCATATAGGAGGGTACATTGATATCTAGTTAGCCTTGACAGTTTTAATTGCTCAAAGCAAATTTTTGTTACCATAGCAACTAACAATGACCTACTTATGATTTGGCCTAGTAAGGTTGTGTTGTTTAGGCATTTTTCCTTGTTCTCGCACCAAAAGTGGGTGGAAATTCTATTATTTAAAATTTAATCTTGAATACAACTATATGTCTACTAACTGCTTACATCATATAAAGTAAGGTCGTTTTCTCAAGATTTTTTCCATTATTCTTTCACCAATTGCCGGGCGAAGTTACTATTATTTAAAATGGAATCCTAGATTATCTACGGCACACTCGTTTTAATCCTGAGTTATCATGTACTTCGAGTTGTATTTTCTTGTTAAATCTGTAATTGCTTATTTATACGAATAGATACAGGGTGTTTGCGAATAACGCTACAAGCTTAACCTCCTCAGTCCATCGTACATCCGACTGGACAATATTTAAAAATTTATTCCACAGTAACTATTTACGTGCCCTGGATTACCAATTTATCAATAAAAATTATTCATTTGAAAGATCTGACAACAACACCTAATATGCGCATTTATTGTTACATGTTCTGAAAGTTGCCAGGTTAGATTAGTGTTGCTGCAGAAATGCAGAGAATTTTACTGTTTTTATCTATTTTAGTGTGTGTATCGTTCTGTTTGATACTCATATATGTTTTCGGTAAAGTATTCTTAAATAATAATTATAAGTTGTGTATCTATAGTCCCCTAAACTTCTTATGACGTGGGTTAGACATTGGAATATATTTACCAAAATGTAATAAATAAAATTTTTATTTTAGATATGAACAAAACGCTAAGAGAGTGTGACCTGGAGGCGATTTTTAGCAAACAGTGATTGCGATGTAAGCGAAGATAGCGATCACGATAGTAGCCACGCGAGGATGTTTCTAAAATCATCCCAGAAATTTCTCACGAACATGAAAACAATGTCCAAACTGATTTAGATTCTGAATACGATTCTGATTTCAATACCCCTCTATTGCAACTTAGAGAAAAGATCTTAAAAGGTAAGCAGATAGAAGGAAATATCGGTGGGATCAAAAAGTTTTTGAAATTAAATATTCCGATACTGATGCTGCTGATCAGTGGAAAGCAAATGAAGGTCACGAATTCTGAACATCGCTTTTCTTTGAGTATTTTCCTAAACATTTTTGGAAAAATCTCTCTTATCAAAGTAATATTCGAGCTATGCAGGTAAATGAAAAAAGGTCTCTAAAATCGACGTCAGAATAACACAAAACAATTAACGGGTATTCATGTTTTGATGGGAATTTTTGGATTGCCACATTTACTTCATCATTTCACGAAAGGAATTGAAATTCCAGTTATTGCTCAACATCCTCGTGATCGCATCTACAAATTGAGAAATTTTTTACATATTGTGGACAATTTAGCGGCTTCCGAGGAAACTAAAAAAAACAAAAAACTTTGGAACGTACAGCCAATTCTAGATTCTGTACGAAGTAAATGCACTACTCTTCAAAGACCTACTGAGTTGTCAATAGACGAGCAAATGATTCGTTTCACTGGCACAACCAATTTACGACTATATGTCAAGAACAAACCTAGCCCTGTAGGTTTGAAAAATTTTGTGCTTGCTACACCTTCAGAATTGATCTTGATTTTTTTTATTTATCAAGGCGCCAACCCTTGGTCTGATTCTACACCTGATAAATCCTTAGGAATTGGAGGTTCTGTTGTAAAAAAATTATCGATTGACGTATTACCTGGAACAACCGATATTTTACCTCTGGTAATTTACTCGTTACTTAATTGAAGAAGGCATACTTGGTGTTGGTGCGATTATAAATAATCGCATTCCTAATGCAGTTCGAAGCAAAATAAAGAAAGATACTGAATTATTAGCTGAAGGCCGATGGTCCCATGAAGAATGGGTCAGATCTGATAACAAACTGTCTATTTTGAAATGGATGGACAACAGATCTGTGCTAATGGTTTCGTCATCTGCAGGTTCTTTGCCCATGACCGAGGTCCGAAGATGGGATAAAAGAGTTCTAAGTATATGCTCGTGCCTTGTCCCAATACAATTGTCAAATATAATAAATCAATAGGATGGGTTGATTTGTGTGATAGATTGATTTCATACTATAGAATTTGCGTGCGCTCCACAAAATGGCCCACGCGTTTCTTTTAGCACTTCATTGATCTTGCTTTGATAAACTCCTAACTTGAGTATCGTCAAGATCGTTTAACATTTGACGATAACAAATCAAAATTAATGGATTCACTGGAATTTAGATTATGTGTCGGAAAGTCACTTGCTCTAGGTGATAAAGCTGCGAACCAAAAACGAGGTGGTACATTTGTTTCAAATATGAACAAGTTAACTGAAGATGAAGAACCTACGCTTCAGTCAAAAAGGTCTAAAGTCATTCATTTGTCACCTAAAGATATTAGAAAAACCAATAATGACCATTTGCCAATATGTTCTGTTAGCAATAAAAACTCATACATACGTTGTCGAAATTTTGGATTTATAAAAAACACGCTTTTATTGCACTCAATGCCAAGTTTACGTATGTATTGCTCCCGATCGAGAATGTTTTTTTGAATTCCATACATAAATTGTGTTTAGTGTTAAATACTGATGTCCATTATGCTGACCATGTCAAAATTATGTTTAACAAATAATTTTTTTAAAATTTTGTATACTTAGTATTTTATTTCATTTTTCATAAATGATGAAACAAAAACCAAAATTTTTGAAAAATACAAAGAATTTTTTTCATGTGACTGAGGAAGCCAACGACAGATTCTTGAGTTGTCATCGAAGGCGACTAAAGTTCTCCTTGATTTTTCAATTACCATTGAACGGCTTGACGGATTTTAATGAAATTTGCTATGCTCATTTGTGATATTATACTGATTGTTTCTCTAAAATATGAATTTCATTAATAATTTATAGCATAGATTTTTATAGGTTAAGTTCCTAGAACTCTTACTGTAAGTAAAATTTCTAAATTTCAATGATTCTAGTTAAAAGTGCATATATTTTATAAAAAGAACTGCCTCTTGAGTTTTTAATTTACATGTAACCGCTATCGAGAAAAATAATTAAGTTTATATTCTCAAAATCCATTAATTTTCATATGATCGTATTGCCATGAAATAAATTTTCACTATTTTATTTGGCAATTTAACAATAATCCACAATTCTGTACATTTCATAATCGGAATAAGCTAATTTCGTTCAAATTGGGATCAGTAAAAGTTTTGTTCATAAAGTATTATAGGAGCAGCATGCTACGTCCTTACCATTTTCAGTCCGTTTAATATTTACAAGCCACATTCTTCAACTGCTATTTTGCGAATAGTTGGCTAATAGTTTCATCCGAGGGAATGGTTTCGTGGAAAAAATTCTATTTATCAATGAGTCATGTTTCATAAGAAACGCTATTACTAATCTGCATAACTTACATGTGTGGAATGATGGAAGCCCTCGACAAATCCAACAAAATTATTTTCAACGGCAATTTTCAATGAATGAAGAAAATGATGAATTCAACTAAATATGACCCCAGAAAATGTTTTGTTTAATATTTATTATTTAATTTTTGGCGAACGTTTTCGACGCTTAATTGATCACAGACATCTCCAGGCTAGTTGTTATAATGTAAGCTTTAAGCTTTAATCGAAGTTTGGTTCACTGGGCCAGGTCATGCCAATTTGGCGAAACAATACTAAATAAATTAATAGACTTGGACCACACTTAACACGAGATAGCCGTTTAAAATTGATTGCGTTTTTATATATGAATACAAAATGTTTGCTTGAGTGCTTGATTATACATGTGATTTCAATTTGGATATTAATTTTAATTTTACATGCTATTAAAGTTTGCTGTATTATTTGCTTGTAATTCTATTTGTTATATTTGATTGCTTTGAATGTTTTGCTAATGGTTTCATTTAATTATATGTGTGATTTTATACATCAAATTTTTGTATTTAAATGCATTCACTATTTTGTTCATCAATTTCCCCAATTAAACGATGGAAACATTTAATACTTTTGATTAATGTCTGGGTTGGTTTTATTGGAGATTTTTAATAGACCTTGTTGCGCTACCACAAAGGTTGAACCGTCAATTTTGTTTGAATTTCTTAGAAAATTATTTACCCAATTTGTTAGACGACATTCATTTAGAAACTTATATCAGCATCCCGGTAGGAAATTATTTAAATGAATATGGTGGTGGATGGATTGGTGGAGGGAATGCTCCAGTTAGATGGCCACATCGATCTCTAGATATAACTAAATCCTTTCGACTTTTATCACTGGGGAGCAATAAAACAAAAGTATACCACACCTCACTACACACACAAGAGGAACTATGGAAAAGAATATTGAATGTGGCAAACGAAATTCGGCAAACTCGAAACATTTTTCGAACTGTAAGAACCTCCTTTTTAGGGCAGGTTAATGCTTGTATCCAGTAAAATGGTGTGATTTTGAACATTTAATGAATTAAACAAGGGAAGGGTTAATGGTTTAAATGGTTCACAATTTTTATGTAGTATGTAGTATTTTTTAATTAAATGGATCAGTACTTTTGTTACCTTTAAAATAACAAACACGTTAATGTTGGCTGAAAAAAAAAAGGAATTTTAAGCATTTAAAGATTACTATTTTTCTCGATGACGGCTACGTGTAGGTTAAAACTACAGCAGGCAGTTTTTTTTATAAAATATGTGCACTTTTAAATAACATCATTGAAATTAGAAATTTCACTAACAATAAAAATTCTAGATCTCCAAGTGGGGCCAAGCCTATAAAAACCTGTGCTATAAGTTATTAATGAAATTCTTATTTTAAGAAAACGAATACTGTAATATCACAAACTAGCCTACCAAATTTCATCTAAATCCATCAATAGTCGGAGATCCATTCCCTTCCAGCTCGTCGTTTTTTTCTTGAACCCATCATTTTTTGCTCTAAAAGATTTGTTCAACTTGTTTTATGCCAAATTTTCTGATGGATCCGAATGGGGAAGGCGCGTTGACTGCATTTAATGCCTTTTGTGTCAAATTTGCGTTTTTTCAAAAATTGTAAATTGACAACGGTGCAACATAATTTTCAGTTTAACCCGTTGTAACTTTTGCAATTTTTAAGCCATTTAAACAATTTTTTATACAAGTTATATGCAATTTTATTCTGAATACAACAGTTAAGTTCAATTATTAGTAAAAGTAATAACTTATTATTAATATACAAAAAAACTAACAATAGTTGCATCGAGAATTTCATTTCGTATTGAAATTTTGAGATGCGAGGATGTTTTTTATTTCTGGATCAATTATAATCGCGTATGCGCCGTTAGAATCGCAGAACATGCTAGTTATTTTCTTATTTGAGGATTTTTTTTTCTAAAATATATACATTTTTCGTAATGACGAGTTACATTTGGTGTTCGCATTACGCTCTCGATTAACTTGTTTGCTATCCGATAGTACGAGACATGTAACAATGATAAATACCAAAAATCTCGTACGTTTTTTTATTTTAAAGAATGCTAATACATTTTGCTAAACAAATAACTAATTGCACAAACAAATTTTGTACACATTTACAGTTAAATGAGAATCTTGAAGGGTTACATTTACAATAAACGTTTTTCTCACAGAATGCTGGTTTTGGATATTTATCCCTTAAAATAGCGTTATAATACGGTTAAAAAATCGCCATCCAAAGACTGTAGGATCCGGAATTTTACAAAGTAGGTGATTGGCAATTTTATATATTTGTATGTGATACAAGCCCCTTAAAACGTGAAATTGGAAAGCGGATTCGGCGGGCGGAAGAAATCTGAAGTTATATAAAAACTAAGGTACTTATCTATTTAAATAAATGGAACACAAATTAATTTATCCTACGGGCTCTGTCTTAGGGAAAACAGAACTTTAAAAACAAAAGCTTGCTGTTTTGGCAAAATTCATTTATTATATGCAAAGTAGTCTCCTTAGGCTTCAATACAACGTTTTTTACAGTCAATTAACATGTAGAAAGAATGTTTAAGTTCATCTTTAGAGATTTTCTTCAAGATCGCTGTCGACATCTTCTAAATTATTTCAATATCGGCATAACGCGGTCCCTTCTTCGATAAATATAGTTTAGAAAATAGATAAAAGTCGCAGGAGGCCAAATCAGGTGAATATGGTTAATGGTTAAAATGTCATTATCATGTAACAAACGCCAGATTCCATTTTCACGATACTGGGGGCGCAAAACACGAATACCCGACAAAAGACGCTTCATAACACAAATATAATACACAACAATGACTGTTTGGATAGTTGGTACAAATTCTCTGTGCACCATGCCTTATGAATCATAAAAACAAGTCAACATTGTTTTGACTTCTACAAATGGCTCTTTCTTTGTTTGTCTTCGCTTGGATGCTTCGATTCAGAGTTTTGACGCTTGTTCTCTCGATTATATTGACAACGTTACATATCATCGCCAATTACGATAGAATACTTGAAGTTTTTGGCCTTTTTTGACTCTTTAATCAAGCCTTTATAATGTTGAATTCAAAGCATTTCTTGATTATCAGTTAGCTTGTGCGGTACAAACCGTGCATTAACCTTTCTCAGTCCCAAATGTTGTTTTAAAATGCGACTAATTCAATCTTTGAAAATATTTAATTCCATTTCCATATATCGCAATGAAGATTTCGGTTCATTTATGATAAATTCACGCACAGGTTCGATGTTACTTTCAGTAACAACAAATTCATTACACCAGGATATTCGTCGTTATTTATGTATGTAGGGTCATCCTTAAATCATCTGTACCACTCATGCACTCTCGTACTTTATAAAAAATGCTCCCGATACACTTGTTTTATCAAATTAAACGTTTCAGTAAATCATTTACTTATTTTAAAACAAAACTTGATATTTGCTCTTATTCAAAATTAATTTTTCGAGCAGTACCAAATGCACAGTTATTTTACACACAATTTCTCCGCTTTTAGTGATGCAAATGTCAAACTTTTGACCTAACTTTACTGAATGATCTACTTCACCGACGCATATTTTTGTTAGTAGATCGCGTCATCAAGAACTACTGCGTTTTGTTTGAGACAGATCTCGTATATCTATATCTCTATTGCAAAATCATGTAATTTTACATTCTTCGACCCTTTTGATTTAAAATTTTTCGGAAGTGCAAAAAATAATGCATATACTTCAGGACTAATGTGCTTTTTAATCCCCTACTTTCAGGATTAAGAGAGGCACTTGGTATATAATAGTATATTATATACCATGGGACTAAAGTACCTCTTTTAATCCCGAGAGCGAAAGTTTATTTCTCCAGCGCTGGTGAGAGAAATGATCTCTCGTGAGATTAAAAAGTAGCGTAGTCCTGAGGTATACACATTATTTTTTGCACTTCCAAAAAATTTAAAATCAAAAGTGACGAAGAAAGTAAAATTGCATAATTTTACAAGGGAGATGTAAGATAAATAAATTTGTGTTCCATTTATTTAGTTTTTATATAATTTCAGATTTCTTCCGCCCACCGAATCCGCTTTCCAATTTCACGTTTTAAGGGGCTTATATCAGATACAAATATATAAAATTCCGGATCCTACAGTCTTTAGATGGCAATTTTCTAACCATATTATAACGCCTATTTTAATGAATAAATATCCAAAATCAGCATTCTGTGAGAAAAATGTTTATTGTAAATGTAACGCTTCAAGATTTTCATTTAATTGTAAATGTGTAAACACTTTTTTTATGTAATTAGTTGTATATTTAGCAAAATGTGTTAGCATTCTTTAAAATAAAGAAAAGTACGAGGTTTTGGTTTTATCATTGTTACATGTCTCGTAGTATCGGATAGCAAACAAGCTAATCGAGGGTGTAATGCGAATACCAAATTTAACTCGTTATTACGGAAAATGTATATATCCTCGCATCTCGAAAATTTTAATACAAAATGAAATTCTCGATGCAACTATTGTTAGTTTTTTGTATATTAATAATAAGTTATTACTTTTAGTAAACATTGAATTTAACTATTGTAGTCAGAATAGAATGGCGTGTAATTTATAAAAAAAATTATTTAAATGGCTTAAATATTGCAAAAGTTACAGCGCGTTAAACTGAAAATTATGTTGCACAGTTGTCAACTTACAATTTTTGAAAACACGCAAATTTGACACAGAAAGCATTAAATGCGGCTAACGCACCTTCCAGATTCGGATCCGTTAGAAAATTTTGCATAAAAAAAGTTGAACAAATCTTTTAGAGCAATAAATGATGGGTTCAAGAAAAAAAACGACGAGAGCTAGAAGGGATCTCCGACTACTAGCCATTCCAGGGTAATTAAACAGTAGATCACATAATTCGCTTCTATGTGTATAGTTATCCAAATGGATTGTTATAACTTGGACTATGATACAGTTTATTTTTTAATTGATGGTTGACAAGGAAGCCTTTTGCCATTTAATTGCTCTCAATTGTAACGGTTTTTAGTTTTTATTTACTACAGCCTTTAATTTATTATATAAATTTCATGCATACCGTTCCTGTATTCTTATCTTTAAAAAGAGAATCAACAATTTTTATGTTGCCAATTGCCGTTGCATAAATTCAATTCATAATTTTTTTTAATTTAACATTTCCTTTCGTTTCGGGAACATTTCTAATTTATACGGGTTAACCCTGCTGGGCATTGTTAGAGGAAAGATGAACCAGATTTTGATTTAGATAGATAGTGCATATTTTTCTAATGCTATGGCTTATGCGGCGAATTTGTCGAAGGTAAATTGATCTCTGGTACCCTTGTTTGTGCTTAAAGAAGTATGGCATTTGTTTCGATAGTAATCCATTTTATTTATATGGAATAATCAGTGTTTTATGAAAGCCCATGTATTTATATATGGATTTATTTAATAAAAAATATATGCAGATGGATTCTTAGTAGGATTCAGCTTAACCTTTTCTTGTAATTCGAAGATTTTGTGGAAGTATGACTTATTATTTCCCAAGTAGTCGTCTGTTGATTCTATCCGCCATCACTGGATATACAGATAAGTGAAAAAAATATTTTATGTAAGCTGACACGAGTATAATTAGTTAGTTTCATATTTAAAAGAGCCAACTAGTGCAATCAAAGGTTATATTCCATTAAGGCGTTATAGGCATTTATTCCTTAGTAGAATTGTAGATCTACACAAATTATTTGATTTAAACGCCAATGAGGGCAATCAATAGAGGTAATGGTATATTAAAGTTTAAAAGGCATTTATTCTTTAGAAACATTTTAGAATTAGATATATTTTTTTAATTAATTAACCAATGCTTATTACACATATATTTGTATATGCATTAGTAATTTAATTGCTTTCTGTTTATTTAATTTAACAATAAAATTTTATCATAATTATTTTCATTTATATATGGTTGTAGTATTTTTAAGAAAAGTGGCAACATTTAATTTCTAAAGTGAAAGTGAAAACGTCGTAAATTTACCAACATAATTGGCTAATACGCACGTTACTCTTTTGTAGAGATTTGGAAATGATTTTGAAGTCTGATTTTTCTTAGATTTGCAATCGACATGTTGTATTTAATGGTTTGTTAAATAATGCCTTCTAAATAAATTTGAAATAAAATATTGTGTAAAAAGGAAGTTACTTAGTGTAGTGTATAATCATTTAACATTAAAAAGGAAATAATTGTATAGACTTAAGAAAATTTGAAAATTTTCAAGAATAATAATACAACATGATTGCAAACGTTAGAAATTCGATTTTACTTTGGTAATTATAACTTAGTTAATTTGTCTTTGTTCTTTTAATTTGATTTTCAATGAGGAAGAATTACCTTAATTCAAAGAAGCAATTACAATTTCCATATTCAATGGTGCATAATGATTTATATAAGCTTAAATCGATATGAGTCCTAATGCATGTGGTGAAAACCACCTATCTTGTAATGTGGGATATAAAAGTTAAGTACCTGTAACTAAAAAGGGTAAATTATTTTGCTTCTTATGCATGGCATTGCTTATTGTTCAACCGCAAAGAAGTGGAAGTATATCCGACACTGTTCCTTTATTGAAATAAGGTTAGATCAATTCAGTATTTTTACATTTTTAAAAGGAATACTAATTTCTTATTACCAAATTTAAATTACACTATTTTTTATGGTTAATTAATTAAAACTTAAATTAAATTACTTCTTTATGGCTAATTGATTAAATACATTTATTTTATTGTGTTTTTTATATAAATAATTAATTGTAACATCAAAAATAAGTCAGAACCTTATTCGATAATAGAGTTCCTTGTATATTTTACCTATTACTTAATTGTCAAGTTTTTATGAACATATTACTTCATACGTGTATTTTCCAGCATTGTGCGTCTTGGCCGCCCTTGTTCAAACAAAGGGGTGTGCATCAAATTCCAACTTGCAGTTCAGATGGATGGTAAAGTTACAAGAAAAGCAATAAATTGAAGCTCTAATTAAGTATTTATTTTGCATTCTTTACGTCATCTAATGTAAAGTGTTATTATGGAACAAGATTCATTCTGATTTCTTAAACTTTGTTACTAATTTATATTTTTCTTTAAATAATTACTTGTTATTATATTCTGATTACAACCCGCTTGTTTTCTTTCAAGTGTGTATATTTTATAAAAACTGATAGTATGACTATTTCACTACATAATTCTTTTCTACCTGACGCATTCAGCGTCTGGCACCCTAGACTATAAATTGTTGAATACCAGTTAAGTGCAGATCTAAAGCACCCTCATGCGGAGTCTCAGAGATAGCTAACGTAACTAACATCCCGTTATAAGAACGTGGTAATAGATTACAAGTTTTGCAAGAAAATGTGCCTATGCACAAGTCACGTATTACAATGGATGCGATTATTGATTTAAAGTTTTAACTATTTGAACGTGCTATCTTGTATTATTACCTGTTCCCTCAAATAAAAAAGTTTTGCAAGGGCGTAATTTTTCTTCGAATGACGAAATAATGGAAGCTGTTGAGATTTAGTTTATAGAGCAGAAGAAATTTTTTGAGAGATTTTCAGAAGTTGCAGGATCGCTGTAGCAAGTGTACCGCTTTAAAGAAGGAATGCGTTGAATGAAAAATCTTCATTTTCAAATTTCTATAGTAGGTTTCAGGTTTATCAAGTAAGTAGGTGTTGCGTTATTTCTTTTCAGTTGTGCTGTAGATACTAAGTAATGCACCTAGAAAGTACTTCCTTATAAAATGGAAATAATTTAATTTTACGCACAATGACATTCATGCAATTCATTATTGGGCCAGGTTCCCTTGGACATCTACAAAATAAATGGCTGGTAAAATTCCAAAAAGCTCCCTATAGATATCTTTACAATTTGACACAATTTATCTATGCATTTTTTTATTTTATTATAATATAATTTCAAAATAGGTGTAGCATTAGTGCAACTTGATACAACGATTAAATTGAAATAAAATAAAAGGGAATAAAGGTACCTTTAAATTATTGGTCATGTGCAGACGTATAGTACATCACTCACAATTTAAGAAAAACACTATGCATTTGAAATTGATGCCATGTATGCTATGCAGAGATTATAGTCAAAGAAATGTGTCACACAAAGGGTTGTATAAGCCATACACAAATAATTGTTGCAGTTGCAATACAAATTTCGCATTTTGTTTTGGAAACGCGTTAAAAGCAAAATTTGATTGAGTCTGTATGTGCCCATATTTGAAATACGCATACTTAAATTGAAATCTGGCCTACGAAAACTAATGGTGCGTTAATGGCTGCAATTTAAGTATATTATTTCTAATGTAAAAATCAGTCGCAAAATTTAATAATACATATAAGAATGCCAGTAAAGTTTTTCTTTAACATTTGATGACTATATTTTTTCCAATCAGTCATTTTCATTTAAATTGCAATATCCTGGTATAGAGGTCATATTTTAATAAAATTTTAAATGAAAATTTATTTAACAATAAGTAACAAATCATAAGAATTTCAAACAAAAATAAGAAACAGTAACAGTGTGTTGATCAAAAATGCTTTGGTATTCCCCTCATCCATATGCATGCATTCATACATCTTATTTAATGGTTTACGTCTTCCTGCTAAAGGACTTCCTATACAACCTTGATCTCACGACGAAGTGCAGCTAGTGCATCTGGAAGCTGCTGCAAAGTGATAATTGCTTCCAATCGTGTCACATACGCGTTCAATCAGCTAAGTCCAGAGATCTTCGCGCCATTGCAGTAAATTGACATTGTTCGTATTTTAAAATGTTGTAATGCAACACATGCAATGTGTGAACCTTGAATGTAAGTCGAGCATAAGATTCCAACACCTCGTGATGTAGCGCTGAGCTGTCACAGTGCGTTAAATAAATACTAAAGTAGATCTATCTCCCAAACGGATAGCACTCTACAACATTATCCCAACTGACGGTGTCACATAGCACTTCACAAGATGTTGCGAATTGCGCCTTTCACCACGTTGCCTACTCACGTTATGGCGATCATCACGCATAGCCGAATAAAAGCGGGATTCGTGACTGAATATAACAGAATTCCATTGCATATTCCAATTTCTTCGTAAACACACCGCTCTAGCATTTGACTCCGATGTTCCGGTGTAGGAGCTAGCATTAATTGTGGTCGATAAGATCATTGTTCGAAACATTTAATCCTATATCGTCGTCATTGAAACAATCCTACCGTTTGTTACCAGCTTGGCAGTGTATGCAATTTAGAATTTGAAATCGCTGTTACGCTTATAATTTAAGCTAATTAAAAGGTTTTAGTAGTTGGGTAACAAA
>JAHWXV010378822.1:0-10046 GCA_024586415.1 Phrixothrix hirtus | reverse complement strand
AGTTTATAACTGTTACCTTTTATGCTCCACATTTTTATATTTATACTTAGAAACCTTAATTTTTTTTAAATGTATTGTTATATTGATGTATGTAATAGCTCGTTGAGCTAATATTGAAATAAACTTATTATTATTATTATTATTATTATTATCTTTGCAACTACTAAATCTTAATATTAAATAAAAATCAGTATTCGGACATCCAAAAATAAGGCGAATTAGTTAATGAATTTATCTAGTTTTTATGTATGAGGAAAAGTTACAAAAATTACTATTAAAGATCCTTTAATTTGCTCCTAATAAATTTTTTACGTCATTAGATTCGAAAGGTCCTCTTGCAAAGGTGCTCAGCGAGACTCACTTTTTACTAAAATAACACCTAATTTGAAGTCCCGGCATTTATAATCCCATGCATTGTGTGGTTTCGATAACCTACTATACATTAGGTCAAAATAAAAATAACAAACTAACGCAAAATCATTCATTAATTTATTGTATACAATGAATTAGCAATTAGAATTAGTAACTCTGAAGCTTTTGATATGCCATGATCGTTTGCTTGCTGAAGTTTTTGAAAAAGAGGTTAAATCAACGTTGCATATTATTTCTCTAAAATTCACATACGTATACTATCAATAATATTATTATGTAAATGTCGGAAATTTTATTTTGCATTGAACAAATTAAATTACTCAATATTTTCTTAAGTATATGAGTATTTATTTCTATAACTAACTGAAAACCAATGTTTTTCATAGTTCGGTACGTTATATGGTATAATTTGACCTATTTTACTACAGCAAATGATCTATATCAAACAATTTTTTAATTTATAGAAAAGACAAATTGACCGCTGGGTACGTAGATATCAAGAGGGCGATGAAGAAAATCGGCCTTTACAAACTAAACCTCGACGATCAAAATTAAATCAAGGTACAATAGCCGAAATATGCCACTGTGCTGAAGAACGCCCTTTTATTTCTGCAGTTAGTATAAAGTGGTAACTTAGACTAGATTGCTGCGCAAATACAGTCAACAAGACTTTAAAAAGGAATAGCATTTATTGCAGGAGACCTGCATTAAAGCTACTTATAATTACAGCAAATGCTGACCTGCGCTTACAATTGTGTCAACAAAATTTAAACCGAAATTGGGAGCAAGTAATTTTTACAGATGAAAAACGTTTTGCTCTTCCCAGGACACACCAAAAATATTATGGCGGAGAAATGATACCAGACACCAACCACGATATGTTCAACCGTAGAAAAGAAGTGGCAGAATTAGTAACGGATACTAGGCCTGGATGAGCAGTGCCGGACCTGGAAAATTGGTACAAGTAAATCCAAGATTCACATCCCGTGACTGCGTAAGTGTTTTGTAGGAAGTGATGTTGCCGACTGCACGAGCAATTTACCCGGAAGGACCAATTGTTTTCGTACAAGACAACTCACAAATCCATACAGATAGAATAGTGCGTGAATGGTTTAATTTGCATACAGAAATTTAGGTCCTGGAGTGGTCAGCCCATTCCCCTGACTTAAACGTCATTGAAAACTTGTGGGCAGTTATGCAATTATTCTTAGTTTGTAGTGAAAATATATATGTTATTTTATAATTTTATAAAAATTATTTTCTACTGATTGGGCCAAAGTACAGAAAACTAAAAATTTGAGTCGTCACTTCATTTACTAGTTGAGGATATGCGTAAGCACATATGTGTATATGTATTTAAATAAAAGGTAGCAAATAAAACTCTCAATAAAATTGTGTTTATTTTATTTAATTTGAATTAGTCGTTTTCTTCCTATTCCTTTTCAAGCACCGGAACCAAAACTTTTGCATCCGATAGTAATTTCCTACTATCGCATTTTTTTTATTTAACAAGGGATTTTCAGAAACTTCTAATTTTGTTTTACTAATTGTATAGAAAGACAGGGGTCTAAAAAAGTATGCCTATAGGTTTATTGGTTTATTTTATAATTTAATATTGATATTGATATTTGTTTATTAAATATTTCAAAATTATGGGTGTCGTAATATACTGCATTTTGTCATCATGAATAGGTTTCCTCCATTTGCTTCCAATATCTGTGATTTTAGGCATATAAAGTACTTTTGCTTCTATTAAATCATCAGTAGTAATAGCTAAATCGATTAATTAATTCGGAAATTTCTAATTATGTATATATTTCTCTTTATCGTGTTGAGTAAGCGTAATCAGTTAATAGGGTAATTTTAAAGTCACCCATAAGAACTATAGTTAAACTTGTTATAATTAATTCTTTGCATACATTTTCAAATTTATATAATAATTCACAATCATTTTCTGCAGGTGAATGATGCTTAGATACTAAGTACATTTTAGCTTTTAAAAGTGTTAATTTCACAATTGAAAACCGAAACTACCTTCGTTACTGATTCTAATTTTACATCATTTCGAATGTGTCAAAAATCCCTAAATTTACCTTTTCAATTTAAACTTATACTGTTTTATCCATTAATTAACATTTCAATAGCTTCAATTTCGTGCGTTATGCGTGTTTTATATAAACTAATAATGAACGGTTGAAAATTATGGTAAATTAGCGTTTTAACATCATGTTTGTATCTTAGTAAACTATGTATATTTAGATAAAAAACTACAGCCACTGCTACATTTTTGCACATTATAGAGTGTATTGCTTATAAAAAAGGTATTGTAACAAAATTAGAAATACAATAACTTTGTAGATTTCAGAACGTCCCAGAAGGTTTCATCGAACTAAGATAAATGATGTAATTATAAATGACTTATTACTGCAATTTATATCTAACTAAATTCAAGATTGTAGCAACGCGTCATGGAATAGGAATTTATTACATCAGCATTCTGACTAATGCTATTCCTTATTACTCTAGAGTTCTCCAGAATTTATCTTTTCTATATAAATGTAGTTTAAATTCCTTTAGTTACTAATTTTGCTAAGAATCTTGTCGGGTGAAGTAGCTCTTATAAATAAATAGAAATATAAACGTTTATTATAAGTATACTGTAAAATAAATGCTTAAGTGAGTACATGTAAATAAAAAACTATAATCCAGTGAATATAAATAGAACCTTTTTAAACAATACACTAATTTTGCTTCACTGGTGTCAGATGTCGGATTTGTTATTGAAAGTAGGAACTCAAGGACTTAGAATAATAAAACTAGTGCTAATTCTTTTATATCTGCCCGTGACAAGAAGTGCTAATTAATTAGCACAATATGGAGATGGAAGAAGAAATGAAATCCAGGTAAAACAAATTTCAAGAGGAAATGGGATCAATTAACGCAAATCAAAATAAACTTACAAGATGAAATTAAGTCACGCCAAAATGCATTAAAAGAAGAAATTGCAAAAAAATTAAAAGGGTAAATTAAAAGAGGTCAAACTAAACTATAGGAAGAAATTAAATCAAGTCAAATTAATTTACAAAATGAAATTACAAACAAGGTACAAGAAAAAATTAAATTAAGTCAAACTAAATTTCAAGAAGACTTAACAAGTATATTAACAAAAGGCATAAAAGACGTTATCAGTGACATTAATCAAAATATGACGAGGTAACCAAGAAGTGTAATGAACTACAAGGAAAGTTTATACTCCTCACCGTAAATAAAAAAGTCAGCATTACCTCATGAATGAGCAACAGAAATCAATGCGCAGCAGATCCTACTTGCCTGCTGCTAAGGATGAAAAATGAAAAACGCTAGAAGACATGTGAAAGCATCAACGTACGACAGGAAGGAGTGTTAGCCCAACTACGATAAACAGTACACGGCAGCTGTAACATCAAATGGACGGACAGTTGAAGGAAAGTCAACTGCCTTAATAGTGGTACTACGTGGAAATGCTTTAGAAATTCTACGAACCATATCAGATGATTTGCAAAATAATATTGATTACCTTTTTCACGATTGAAAATGCGATATGGAGATAAATATCTGCAACAGATCTAGTGTAGCCAGTTAAGGAATAGGGGGCAGGAAATTGGACAGAACCCCAGTAATTTGAAACTAAAATTGAACGGCTAGCCAGATTAGCATACCCAACGGCCCCAAAAAGTTTTATTGAATAAATTAGGGTGCAAACATTTATGGACGATCTTCGGGATTCTTAAACATAACGGATACTTAGATTATCACGTCCCCGTCGCCTTGCTAGTATATTGGCTCATACACTTGAACTTTAAAGGGCCAAACAAGCATCGAAGGGACGGGTTCGTGCAGGTACCATTTAGGAAGACAAAACCAGTGCTAAAAGGTTGAAAGGAACAGTGTTAAGAATAATTAAAGTACAAATACAAACAAGTCGTATACCACGATGTTGGAAGTGCAATAAATGGGAACATATACAGCAAAATTGCCAAAAGGCTATGGGCAGTTCCTCCGATAATAAAAAGCACCAGGAAAACTACAAAGGATCGATGTGAAGGGACGAATATCGATCACTACTAGCCTTGTTCCGGGAATCAGCATTCAACTGGAATCGTTAAAATATAAACCGGATAGCTTTTGTATTTATGGAACAATCGCAGGAAAGAATTGCCAAATACTGCTGGGTACGGAGCAGTCAAGACAATAGTGAAGCTAAACATTGCTGAGAATGGTAGATTACTGCCTTCATAGCTGTGATTACGAACAGCTGTAGGAAATCGTGCAACTATTCATATGTGAAATTATTACATATACTGAGATCAGTTATAAGAAGTATACGTAACGCATACTCGTAGCTAATATCGAAGAAGCTGGCATTGGGTATGGATGTAATACCTAAGTTTGGTTTCGCCTTGGACTTAGATGCTTGAGGCTTTATTTCAAGTGAAATGACATTTCACGCCTCAAGATTTTAAGAAAACATTTAGATCTTTAAAAGTTCTAAGTTTATGTAAATTTTATTAAGTATATACTGCCTGAGCCTTTGATCAGTGGCCAAGGATGACATTCTTCTGTAGCTTTACTATAACTTCATAAACTAAATATTATTTTTTACTTTTTAGATTAATAGTTTATAAACAAAAGCTTGTTTTTAACAACAATTTTTACGTTTATTCTATTTTGTACTTTTTAGCATTAGACTTTGTTTAATTATCTGTCCTAATATTTCTCATTATATTCATTTCCTCTAGAGCATCGTTATTGCATGGTTTTTCCTTGATAGTATAGAGCAGTCTAACTCTTGAATCATAAGATCATCTAATGTGCGAACTTTATTTAGTCAAACGTACACGTGCCCAACGACGAAGAGTTTTGGCTCTAAGTGTACTACGTCATAGTAAATTGTGTTGTCTTGCATTTTGTGGACAGTTGTCGCCAATAATAATATCAAAGGTAACATACGCCGTTCGATAGGACCGTAGCTGCACTTAGCCGGAAATTGCACAGCAATAGGATCTTTTGTAACACGTATGTCGTTTCTAGAAAGGTCAATACGTACTGATGGTAAGTTTGTCGCACCCCCCGACCCAGAGCACCAGATTAGAAGAGTAAGGCTATATACAAGTAGGCGCGCCAAGTGCCAAGAGGTTGGTACGTTAGTGACATGCATATGTTTGCTGCATCTTGCCATCTAGCTTCTTGGCACGTATTCCACCTTAAGCTTGGGTAGTTGATTACTCGCTCTCACGAGTAATACCATCATTGAGGAGTTCCTATGAAAAACAGATCCTTGGCACCACATAGGGCTATAGTACTTGTCGAGCCAGATCCAACGAACCCAAGCACGAAGGGACTATCTTGTTTGGTTGAGGAGTTCCTATAACCACTTTCCGGCTGTATCATTAGACCAGCTCCATAGGACCATATTATTGCACTGTCATCGAAGTTACATAAGTATGTCAAATTTCAGCTTAATAAGATGCCAGCAAGTGCTTGAAAAATGGATTGCAAATTTTGAACTGGAAAGTCATACAGACATATGAACGAAGCAAATTAAATAAAAGCTTGTAATAAAATTAGAGTTTATCTATAATGTGTGACCGTCTAAATTCCAATTAGACTAAGCTATTACCTTTTAGTGAATACCTTAAACATGGCTATGAAAATAGCCCAGCGTAGTTGGGAATTCAAAGCATCTCACTTTATTCCTTCTTTCCAGTTCCGATTTAATTCTTTGACCTTAAAAGTTAATATTTTCTTGTTCTCTTTCATTATTACAGCTATCTCCAAATATTCATAAACACAAATTGTTCAAAATAGTGCAACATGTAAAATAAACATATAACACAATGCGACCGTAACACGTCCATATGCTAAGACAGCACACAACACCGTTTGCAGTCGTCGAGTAGGGATATCAGTAAATTCCCGTACTTCATACAAATTAGGCAACATCTTATGCTGTCAGATTTGTGAACAAGGTGGCTTATCGTGGAAGAATTTTGGTTTTCGTGTACGAGGATTTTTATTTCTTGAACAAATTTTGGTCCAAAAATTACTACACAGTGAAAGTGTGGCAGTAGGGTGTTCCTTGTCAGAAAATAGTGCACTAAACCCGCATTTCATTAAGGGCAAGGATGACATTACAGTTACAGTTACTCACAAATGTTACAGGAACATGATGATCACACCGTTTGTAAAATGACTAGCGTACCAGAGTCATAGGCGTCCTACTGCAGGAGCACTTCACGGGACAAATAGTTTCGCGTAGGACTAATTTCTCATACTCGTCACATTTACTAGCCAATACGTTGCTGTTTAAACATTCTCGTTATTATAAATTTTTTCATTATTATTGTACACATATGAACGGATACTGCCTTGTCAATTTCATTACTCTTTCCTCCATATTTTATGATTAATATGTAATTTTACAGTCATGTCGTATGGAAAAAAGCTGTATTGACGTTTTTGGAGAAAATTGTCTCCGGTCTTAACCTATCCTTAATCTAAACTTTCCAAACTTCACAAGTATTCAACGATTATGTCAAGTTCGATTATAAAGCAAAGCCGCTGTTATTTTAAGAAACAATGCTCATCAAGCAGTGAAATGCACGATAACCAGACTGTCCGAGTATCATTTCAACCCTCTATTTTAAGGCAATATATCTCGAAAATTATTAGCTTCTAATGCTATATTTGTTAGGATTTTACTTCGTTTGTTACCCTTATTTAACATCGTATATGAAGGGGGTACACTACCCCTCTCAAAAACGGCTATATAAATATATGGAACATAATGGTACTTACGCTTATCCTCACTGGAATACATTCCATGCTGTAAAGTAGCCAATTAAATGTGATTTAATGCTTTGGGATGTTAAAAAGTAAAAACCCTATTTAGAATAGCTTCTGCTGAAATTGTAAAATCTCTTAAACTGAATTTTAACCTTCTTTACAGCATAACTTGTTTCAAATAAGTTACATTATTTTAGTGGGTGTATACGTCAGCTTTAATTTTTTTAAGGGTAGTTCTCGCCCTTAAAATAAAAGATGGGAATTGAAAAAAATTAGGTTTCATTTAAATCGGACTACTGCTTCTAGTTCAAACTGCCAATACGATCCAACACAAGTCTAATATGGGTCAATTGTACTCCTTAAAACTGCTTGTTAGCTGCTAAAATAATACCTGTAACTTATATTCTAGTCAGTTATCTGAAATCAAAAGATAATTATAATCGGCGTGGGCACCTGAAAGACTTTCCTTGTAAGTAAGTGGTTTACAAATGCTAGTATTTTATTTTCCACCTTTAATTTTGATTTCAGTATGTAACCGCTGATTTATATAGCTAGTAAATTTACAATCATTTTATAGTAATATGGCTATTTTATTCTTTTTATGTAAATATATATCATTTTACCACATTCAACTTGTATTTTCTGTTTCATGCATAAATATACAAATGTTTCGCGAACAGTGTTTTAAAAATCGAATCATTTATTTATACTACTATTTCAAACTTCCAGATAAAAAGCCGACGGCGATACGAATTAATATCATTCAATTTAAATTTAAATAAGAATTAAAGAACTTTTATAATTTATTGATATTTTTGTATTTTTAAAGCGGTTTGCAAATATTTTTCATTACATTACATTAACTAAATGCAATATTGCATGGCAATCCTTTTTCTAGGAATATTTTTAACATTTTATTGAATCATTACATGGAGATAGATAGTTATGATTTACTTTCAGTATTATTTTATCTGAGTTTGAATGTTTTACCTTAACACTGTGTGTAGTTGACTACAGACAACTTTTAAAGTTATTCATTATCACTAAAATTAACTTTCTTTACGAAGTATTTACAGTTGCCTACATGCATACTTTCAATTCCAAATATAACAATCGTCTATCTGTTCTGCGAAGGATTATAATTAGGACAATACAAGAAGTACTAGCATTCCTTCTTGATGTGCATTATTTAATATTTTGGTAAACAACTTAATTTCATACAGTGATTTGTTGTATATACCTAATCGTTAAAGGATATTTGGTAAAACATAAAGAGTGAAGACTTTTTATTTTTATTTATGTATAATGTAACTCGTTTATTTTTAAAAATTGTATTACTTGAATCAGGAAAAGCTCAAATAAATTAAAATTCAGTTGAAATTTAAAATCGTCAGCTGTTTTACTTGGTGTTGTATACATGTGTTTATATAAGTTTACTTCGCTAATTTAGTTAATTCACCTTGACAATAGAAAAATAAGTAGTAGACTTTACGTTATATTTAATAATTATAAAATGAATTTCTTGAAATTCATTTATTTACAATAAGCTCTATATATTTTTACGCTATAAGAGTACATATACAAGCCAGTCAATTGGAATATGATCTTCGACATATTTCAATTACCTCAATAATTAATAAATAATATGTTTTTTCTGAGAATCACTTCAGAAAAATCTGACGGCTATAGCTACATATACTTATACGAGGGTATCACCGATTATTTCTGCAAACTAATAAAACAAAATGTTCTAGTCAAAAATTATTTTTATTATTGTTTTTCAAAATATTCGCCCTAAAAGTCAATGAATTTAGACATTCGATAAAACCAGTTATCATAGCATAAGTTCCACTCTTCTTGAGTCACTTCAGATATAAGGTTTTCGAAGCTCTCCACTGCACCTTCTGGGCTTGCAAATCGTACACCACGCATTTTATCCTTTAGTCTGGGAAATAAAAAGAAAGCTGAAGGTGCCAGGTCCAGACTATATGGCGGATGATTTAGTAATTTTAATCCGGAAGCTTACAAAAATTCGTTTGTTTGACGTGCAGTGTGACTTGAAGTATTGTCGTGACGAAGGACAATCTCCGATCTAGGGCGTCGTAAATGAGCCTTTTGAATAATATCTGGTAGACATACTGCCATGTACCATTCTGCGGTAATCGTACGTTTATTTTCAACCACGACTGTTGTGATAGGTCCTGATTTTCAGAAGAAACTGGCTACCATTTTCTTTCCAACACTTCGAGATTTCTTCACTTTGACTGGATTAGGTTCCGTTGGAAACATCCACTGAGCCGACTGCCCTTTTAATTCCGGTTCAAATACATATATCCAGTTTTCATCGCCAGTAATGATGTTGTAAATATTTCTTAAGGGTTTTTTTACACCATTACACTCGACTTTGTTTTTGTTCCTGTGTTAAATTATGAGGTATCCACCGACAACAGACTTTCCTCACACCTAAATGATTATGTAAAATCTTGTTTATTGCAGTAGCGGGAATACCCATGGTGCTTCTACTAATCCTATATGTGACTCGATTGTTGTCTTGAATTAATCGTCGTACGGCGTCTATATTTGTTTTAGTAACGACTGAGATTGGCCTTCTTTCGCGAAAATGGTCACTAAGTGAAACCTTTTAAAATTTAAATTCATTGTACCAGTTGTAAATGCTCCTCTGAGAAGGAGTTTCATTGCGAAATGCAGCACGAAGTCTTGAAACGCTTTGTTTTGGAGTTAAAATCTTTTAAAATCATAGTAAATTATAGCTCTAAAATTTTCTCTCGTTAAATTCATTTTTGCTGCAGACCACTCGCTTTAAAATTAGCTTGCAAGATAACTGTTGC
>JAHWXV010378820.1:0-10052 GCA_024586415.1 Phrixothrix hirtus | reverse complement strand
CTATTAAAATCTATGCAAAAAGCCACATCAAAAATGTTATTGATATTTTGAACAATTTTCGTTAATAAACAAGTTATAGCACTTGAAAGAAAATGGTCAAGATTCAATTTTGGTCCGTAGCTCATAAACCACTCAATTTATCAAAAATCCATTTTCACTAATGAATGTATGTACCTCAAAAAGTTGTCCCGGGAATGCGTACACCATTTTCATGTATTGTGGTTGTAAAGTACTCAAACCTGTGATTTACCACGAAAACGAGCCACCCTGTATAGTTAAAACTTCGACATACTTAATAAACTTAACGTTAAATTTATATACATATGTTAGATAGAGATACTAAACATAAAGTTTGTGAGTAACTCTGGGACTAAGTTTAGACCTACTAATTTATTAGTGTGTGAAGGAGATAAGATACATAACTTTGATTGAGATTAATATGTAACTTCACTTCTTTATTTACTAAATATTTATTAAATATATCCTCTTATCTATACTATGGTCACCAATACATACAGTCTCAAGTATATAGGATGATACTACCTTACTTCCGATTAGTTAATCATTTGAATTTAGGCTTGCTCCAACTAATTACAGATTACGAAAATGTAGGTTATGTTCATGTTATAATTTTTGAAAATTCTAGTCAATTTTTATTTAACTAGTAGCAATTCGACTTTATTAAAGTAAACACTCATTTGATTTATATTTTCAATCTTAGTTTATACACATGTGAAGTGTGAAGTCACTGCGAAGATAAAAAAAATCCAACTATACATCTGCAGCTTATATGAATACATATTAAGATCTTGACAAAGAACCCCATGGGTGGTGGTAAGTTTTAAATCTACCTGTTGTGCAAGTCTTCTAATTGAAGTGGGAGGTTCTCCTTGCATTGATTTTCTAACATTATTTATAACGTTCTCATTTTTAAAACGAGGTCTTCCACTTCTTAGTCTATGATTAATATTCCCAGTGCTGCGCAAGCAATCAACTAGTCGTAACTTTCACTTTCTAAGCCGATTCATGTTAAATACAATCAAAGAAGGCCGTTGTCTAAATTTTGCTATGCAACTATTGATACTTGTTCTTGCGTGAACATTTGCAGCTTCAATGGATACGAAATACAAACTTGGTGGTAATTTGTAATATCAGTGATAACTAGTAAAAATTACATTTGTTGGTTATTTCTATTTTATTTTAATTTTAATATATGCGTGAAATAAGAAAAGACCTACCTTACAAGGTCATGTCAAGAATAGATTCTAGGACTTCTGAGGCGCACGTTATTATTTGTCATTTACTTTAAAGCACAAAGTATCCCGTCTATGTCTTTCTATATCTATTTCAATTACAGAAGTAGTCAACCTAAATAATCGCCCATCTATCTACATGTGAACTTTAAAATCTGATATGAGGCACGAAATGTATTGGACGACTCATAACACATGTTATTACTAATTTTTTTTACATATTTTTTATATACAGCGTGTTCTCAAAGACATATTTGCATGGATGATTCGACAAGCCATTTTATGATAAAAAGTTCCTATAAACAAGCGTGACAAGTCCTGTCGTTATTGAGATGCATGGTGCTAAATTATATATTTAATAAATGCGTTCCGACTTTAAGTAAAATTTAATTTACAAATAGGTTTCCTTGCTAAAGCCACTGGTTATCAAAATTAATAAGAAAATACATGCTATTACCCAAATCTTTCACGTGATATAGTTTATGATGATATGGAAGTCTTGTTAATAGTCTCTAATTATCATGTTAGATTACAACGTGAACCTATTCGGAATTTTCAAATACCATGTGTCCACATTTCGATGCCCACCATTGGTATCTCGGTTATTAGAAGAGATATAAAAACGATTAAATAGCAACTGTTATGTAGAATTCAATGTTTAGAAGAAATGTCATCTCAAATTCGCCCTAACTTCTTTAAATTTTAAGATATTTTGAAAAAACCAAAATTTTCCGATTTAAAATTTTCTCAATGACTCGTTAACACTTAATGGGACTACTTCTAAAGTTTTACGTTGTTCAGGCACTTTTCTAAGGCAAATTCTTTGGTCTTAACAAACCCCTCTCCCCCCCCCCCGATTATCATTTGTTTTCAAGTTATTAGCGCTATACCTTGTTTTTTCATAGATGGCAATATTAGATTTGTGGTTAGTCAAATAGTTGTTAAAAAGTGCTTTTCAACGATGTATATAACACACCTGAAAAATTTTTGTTTATAAGAAAGATACTAACAAAAACAAATTAATCTGTAATACAAAGCCAACTGTGAAACTAAATATCATAAGAAATAACAACAGAAAGATATGCTAGGTAATAGTGCAAATAAAAGCAAATAGTAAAGAAAGATTGCTAAAAGTTCATTCCCTTAAAGAAATTGTTCGATATGGTGACCATTTTGTCCCACACACTTTTGACACCTTATTCTTGTAGTTACAAACTCTATAAAGTGTATTTCCGTTAAATGATCCAAGAACATCCTGCATTCTTTGTTCAAAATTTCTCGAGTTTCTGACGGTTCAAGGTTAAACACTTCATTTTCAGGCCATCGCACTGGTCCATTATTTGAAATCACTCTCTCATTAAAGTTTTCTCTTAAAAAATGCTGAAGTTACGAGTATTGTAGGTCTGCCAAGCATACTGCTGGAACTAGATGTTTTCCATATCGTCCGGTTTAATAGTTTCTCTCAAAACAGGCATTATCTCGTTAGTTAGTAGCACCAAAAATCTGTTACCAGTTAAACTGTAATCTAAGATGAAAGTACTGATTAAATAATTATCGAAAATGAAAAAAAACTCAAAAAACAAAAGAAAATGTAAACAAAATTTCATACCAATTAAACGGCATCAAATATTAAACCCAAATCGTACTTGAAACCTTCTTTGATTTGCACTATGTGAATTTTCAGTAGACCAATGATTATAGTTATGCATATTAAATACTCAATAATTGGTAAATCGCCTTTCATCTGTCCACAGAATTTTCATTGGAAAATTAGCATCATCCTCAGATTTTTGTAAGTACCGCCTGCTAAACTGTATTATTCGGTGATAGTGATTATCATCTAAACCTTGTACAATTGTTGCTTTGTAAGGGTGGTATTTGATTTTTTTAGGGTTTTGTGAAAAGTGGATTTTAAAATCGCAGTTTCTCCAGGCTCTTGACGAACTGATGTGCTTGGATTATTCGTAACATGTTGCAAGATGTTATTTCGTCGTATATCAGCACCGTTCACTTCTTAGTTGGCTCTTTGTTGTACGAAGCTTCTAAAGTTTTATAAATTCCTAATTAATCTACTAAAAATTGTCCTGCTTGGTTGTTTTTTTTTTCTGGAAAATATTCAGCGTAACTCCTGAAAGAATTTTCAGAATTTTTATTTGCTTAGAAATACACTTCCAGCATACCAATTTTTTTTCATCTGCCATTCTCAATACTTACGTTAATAACTTAATACTTCGCAATAATTACTTATTGATAACTACGAGTAAACAAGCCATTAATTAACTCATCTCTGTGGCACTAATTGCACTTTGACAACTTATTGTTTTTTTTCACACTAGCGTTTGTTTCATAGCCTGCAAATTTTGTATTAGAGATTAATTTTGATTTTTATTGATACCTTTCATATAAATACAAATTTTATCGACTATTTGACCAACCACAAATCCAATATGAAAAAACAAAATATAGCGCTAATAACTTGAAAACAAAAAACAGTCTGTGGGTTTTGTTAATACCCAAAAGCGGTTCTTAAAAAAGTGCCCGAACAACGTAAAATTTAGCAGCGGTCACATTAGGCTCTAATGAGTCATTGAGAAAGTTGAAATCGGAAAATTTTGGTTTTTTCAAAATATCTTAAAATTTAAAGAAGTTAGGGCGAATTTGAAATGAGATTTCTGCTAAACATTGAATTCTACACAATATTCCTATTTAATCGTTTTACTATCTCTTCTAATAACCGAGATACCAATGGTGAGCATCGAAATGTGGACACGCTGT
This sequence comes from Phrixothrix hirtus, assembly GCA_024586415.1. Lineage (NCBI taxonomy): Eukaryota > Metazoa > Arthropoda > Insecta > Coleoptera > Phengodidae > Phrixothrix > Phrixothrix hirtus. Next base: position 6,024 of record JAHWXV010378820.1, on the reverse strand, counting down.
ATACAAATAATATTAATAGGCAAGCAAAAGAATTAGTCTGAATAAACCATTGCATCTCGTTTTAAGACAATAATTTCTAAATTAATTAAGTAGGTATATTTAAAAAAATTATTAAATTATTTATGTCATAGTCGCAGTTTTTACCCAAAACTAATAATAAAATTTTAACTGTGAAAGTTTTCATCAATAATAAAGTACATGTTTATTTTTAGTCGACTTTGGAATTTATCTGCTTTCGTTTGTATTCAGTCATAACGTTTTAACGATACCTGAGTTTACTAATACTGAAATGGCTAATATTAATTTTTGCATGAATTAGCCAATGCTAATGCCCTAGGGGTTAGACGCATGTACGTCAGCATTATCCAAATAACCATTTACCATGTTCTACGTTTACAAGAAACTGGAAACTTTGATAAATCAAAAAATATTATTGGACGACTTAGAACTGTAAGAACTCCTCAACTTGAAGAACAGGTTCTTCAAATTATTGACGAATATCCAGAAAATAGTATCAAAAATATTGGTCAACAACTAAATGTAAGTTTCAAAACCGTTTAGAACATTCTGAAAGAAAATTTATTATACCCATATCATAATCAACGTGTGCAGGCTTTACTACCCAATGACTATGCAGTATTGCTAATAGTTTTTAGGAAAAATTGCAAGCAATCCAAATTTTGATAGTGCTGCATTGTTTGCTGATAAATCCAAGACATAAAATTATAAATTCCTATAATAAACATGTATCGTCCGATAAAAATTTACATACCACAGTTGAAGCATGGTTCCAACATACCTTTTCTGTCAATTTTTGGATTGGTAATATTGACGATGATTTATTAATGCCACTTCAGCTTCCTCAGCAGTTGAACGGTGAAAACTACATTCATTTTCTGGAAAACGAACTTCCATCTCTTTTGGAAGAGGTACCTCTCCAAATTAGATAAGATATATAGCTTATGCATGACTGTGCTACTTCATATTTTGCAATAATGGGATGTGAGCTTTTAAACGTTTCTTCAGACCATTGGAAAAGACGGAAATCGCTACATGCATGGCCCCCGAGCTCATCTGGTCACAATTTTCTTAACTTTTGTATGTAAAGATACTTAAAGTCACTCGTTTACGCAACTGAGTTTCAAAATTTAGGACACCTCCAAAATCGCATTATAAAGGGTTGTAATGTTATTCGCAATAATCCTGGCATCTTCAATCGGATTCACCAATCCATTAAACATGGACTGAATGCTTGTATTATAGCCGGAGATGCACACTGTGGACATCTGCACTAATAGGTACTACTTTCATTTCAGTAATACCAAACATTACGATGTTATTACTTTTATTAAGTAAATAATTCAATACTTTCTATCTCAATAGCGACAGAACTTATGACATATGTTTATAGGAACCTTTGGTCATAAAATTACATGACAAATCTCCCACACAAATATTTCAAAACACTTTGGAAATTTGGAAATTTATTTCTGAAATGTATGCCTATATTAGTCGAGAATTTATTTATATTTTTATAACAGTATGAGTTGGACATTCATCATTTTCAATAACAACTATTTTTGCATGAAGTGACGTTGGCCCTTTTAGCACCAACTCAGGAAATTTGTCACAAATAACTGATGGTGTTTCCATTGAAATACAGACGTAAAATTCTAGATAAAAGTAAACTTACAAAGTTGTATAATATTTACGTCAACGTCACTGAATATAATTAGAGATATACTAATTAAATCCAACAGTTCATTTAATTTGGTAATAGTAAGCATTAGTTCACAATTAGGTGTTCTGTAAACGCCACACGAAACAACAGAAACTTTTGCAAATATCACATATACCAATACATATTCAAACACTGAATCCGACTGCTGAGTGAATCTGATTTTAAGTTGAACTGCATGTTCTCTTTCATGAAAGTTTCTACAGGATTCGTATAGAATAACAGACAAAATTCACCAAAATATGGGAATTTGTCCGCAAGGAATGTAATTCTATATCCGTAATCCAAACGGTGGCGGAAAACAAATTATAGTTACAGCAGGTACCTCATTTTTAAAAAATAGTAATATTCTGCTAGCTTCATATTAAGAAAAAGAAATTTTTATAAATGGCAAACATTTGAACTAAGCGAAAGTCCGTTACATTGTTGATTTTTGACAGGATAAAATATACGAATATAAATTATACAATGCAATCCCTTTAAATATAACATGTAGAAGCAGTTTCTGGCTTTATGCAAATGTTATATGTTAAGTATTGTTTTATCTCTTTTTGTTAGATAAGACCTTGTTAACATTGGAAAAGTAATTAAGATATCTACTATGGAACGACGTTCAAGATTTAAAACACGCAAAGGTTCTTGAGTAAACACTCTTACTAAAAATCTGACATTCGTAATCAGTTAGGTACTAAACGCTATTAAGATATTTATCCAGCGAGTTCCGTAGTAGCGTTACTGAAATATAGATACTGTGTTTTGGACATTTAGCATATTTTATTTACACGTCAAACAGTTGAAAGGGATGAAATATAAAGCAAAATCAGGTTGTTTGTGTTTCCACAAGGGGTGGCGACTCTAAATTGGTCTGAGTTTTGTGGTTACCAATCCAACAGTTATAGAACAATATATAATAAAAGATCTGTGTAAATATATTCTAATCAGGTTTCGATGAGATCATGGTAAGACAATAAAGAGATGCCGTATCAGAAGTGACACGTAGAAGGAAAATGGAAGGTAAATTAGTTTCTAAATCGAACCGCTGAATAAATCACAAAGCTCTCTTCTCTAGGGATAAGAGCGAAGTAAACTGTCAAGATCATACCTTGACTGTTTTATTTCCTGACTTGCTTTCGCCTAAAACTAACAGAGAAATAAATGTGCTGCTTGCACGCAATATAAACTAATCGTTAATTTGTATTGGATATAAAATACAAAGGCTTAGTAAAGAGAGTTGCTTTAATACTTATTCTGTATTTTATTCAGGGTGCTAGAATGCCATCGGGAATAAACTACATTAAAGTTGATTATTTTTGCCAGGAAATTGTGTTGTTGATTTATTAAAATTTAGTTATGTTTCTCGAGGGTAATTAGGACGTAATTAAGCTGAGTTAGGAAAGCTCCATTTTATTAAACAAAATTTTTGTTGCACGCACATAGGTTTTCATTTATATTTGCTGTAATAGCCTAGCAAACCTCTTTCGTATAAATAAGTGACGTTTTTATTGACGTTTAACATCAAAATATCTCAGAGAGATTCCTCGTTAATGTAATTAGTTGCGTGTCTCTTGTTCTTGGTATATTTATTAGACGAAACGCTACACCTGCTACCCATTTACATATTTTATCATTTTTTTTTGATAAATTAGTTTAACTAACTGTATATTTCATTTTACTCCTTATAAATGTACGAGTAATTTGTCAACGTTGAAATCAATTTAATTTAAAGTATATTAAAGGCTTACATTTCATCCATAAAATATTGTAAGGTTCAAAGTTTTAGATCATCCATATAGATCTGATTTAGCATTGTCTTTAGCATAGGGGAAGAAACAATTAACATAATTGCTTTTATTATTTCTTGCTGGAAATTTCTTAACCAATGAACTAAAACGCCATATAGAATAAAAATAACGCACTAGTTGTGAGCAATCACTAGAAACATAGACTTTCTATTAAACAAAATCTTGAATGCATACCTTAAAAAACATGTAAGCTCTGTAGTACAAGGATCATTTTAACTTAAACTCTGAACTTAAGTTTAAAAGACAAACTTTGATGATGATTAGCAATTTTAGCTATTACAGAGAGCTTAAAATAATAATTCAATTAAAAATAAATTACATTACTTCTTCAAAGTGTATTATTAAAGTATTACGGGTTTACATAACTTTAAGGGAATAAATTGTAAATGTTAAGAAATGCAACGTTACTGTGCAAAAATATTAAGTTAGGACATTTACACACGGCACAGTAATTAAATTGTGCATTGGTTTAAATTAAAGTAAACATTTCAAGCCGATAATGAATAATAGATACGGGGTGTGTAAATTAATTTATGAAACTGATAAATTTACAATTAAATATTGTCTCCCTCAAAATAACATCATTAGGAAGCCACACAGCGCTGGAGATGGTTCTTCCAATCCTCGCAGTAGTGCTGGAACTCAGGTATTGGAATAGCTGTCAGCTGCTCTGTTATAGACGCTTGAATGTTTTCGAGTGTCCAAAAATGACTTCCCTTGAAATGCTTGTTCAATCTCAAGAAAACGGAAAAGTCACAAGGACTTAAGTTAGACGAATAAGAGGCTAAGGAGCCACAGCAATGTTTTTACTGGTCAAAAACTGATTTATTGAAAGTGCTGCGTGACAAGGCGCATTATCGTGATGCAACACGCAATTGTTGCTGATGTTTGACTCTTTTTTTAATGTTTTCAAGAACCTTTTGGAAAAAATGTTAATTGACCGTTTGGTCTTGAGGAACAAACTGTTTGTGGACGATTTCTTGGCTATCGAAGAAGCAAATTAGCATTCATTTAATCTTTAACTTGCTCATTCTTGGTTTTTTCAGCCTTGGCGAGATTAAAGTGTGCCATTATATGCTCTGGCGCTTAGTTTCTGGGTCGTACTCAAACAACCAAGACTCGTCACCAGTAATGATACGTTCCAGAAAATGGAGGTCATCTTTAATAGATTCTAAAAAGTCAAGACACCTTCCCTCCTCATGTCTTTTTGGTCTTGCGAAAGGTGTTTTGGAACCATTTTTGCGCTGATTTTTCTCACCCCCAATTCATTGGTCAAATTTGATGAACGGCGATGTGAGTCAAATTCAACTGCTCCCCGGTCATTCTGACAATCAACCGACGATCTGAACGAATATAGTCCCGGATTCTGTTGACATTTTCATCGGTTCTTGGAAATGAAGGCCATCCGCTGCGTGGTTCATCTTTAATCGATCTCTTCCTTCTGATGCCTTAAGCCACCAAAAAGCCTGGCCCCTTAATAAAACACTGTCTCCATAGGCCTGTTGAAGTTTTCCAAATGTTTTAGTTGCACTGTGTCTGAATCAAAACCTGATAGCAAACCGTTGCTCGAAATTGATGTAGCTCATTTTTAGAACGCAGTAGAAAAAACAGTTTCACGCAAACAATGCTACGGACAACTACTTGCTTCTAGTAAGTTCAAACTCGTGCTGAAAGCGTATTACATGTTCACTTAGCACCCCTCCAAGTCACACGTCCGAAGTACTGCCAGATCGAACGCTTGCGTTTATAGCCTCACTACTTAATTTACACACCTTGTAAGTTAATTTCTCAATCGTACAATTTTCATATTGAGGCCTTTTGCACACTTGCACTGTTAACCCTGACTGTATTACATATACCTTTACTCATGTGCGTCAAAGCACTTTAAATTATGTAAAAATAAATATTCTAAATTTTGACTTTTACTAAAACGCGAGAACCAGAGAACGCAACACGCTTGCATAAAGGCCTAATCAGCACTATGGCCTACGAATGATAGTAGCACTTTTGAATTTATTCTAACGTCGGCGCTGGGTCGGTATTAAAATAAAATCTACAACTTGTTTCACGTTCAAAGATTTTTTTATGTTAACATCTCCTGTCATAATTTAGCTCTTTGCTTTGGTTCAGTTGGTACATCGCGTTGCTTTTCAATAATCCTGCCCTGACATAGACATGCATGCTTGAATCAGTTTCTAAAACAGAAAAAAATAAAAATTTGGATTTACTAATACTTAATGACCGTTTCGAAAAATGCCACAAAACGTTAATCCTATTTTAATTGTTGTCTGTCCCAAGAAACATTTTTGGTTTTATACAAGCGATTAAAGTAGCTACAAAGCCAATTATAAATTTCTATAATAAATATAACAAGCTGCAAATATAGCTACTAAACTGTCTTAAAACAACTATAAAACACAAAAGGCCCACCCTTAAAATTGCTTTTACAGCCTTTTTTAAAGCTATTTTATAAATCTAAAATGT
>JAHWXV010378681.1:0-17425 GCA_024586415.1 Phrixothrix hirtus | reverse complement strand
TATTACTTTTTTATGAAAAGTTAAAATTGCCGAAACAATTGTCAATTTAAATAAAAAATATAAATTTGGGTGAAGACCATTTAAATTATTAGATTAATTATGAACACGCCCAATTTCTCATTATATTATTTATGAAATAAACTATATTGATACAAGATATAAATAAAGTAAATAAATCAATACATATTATATACATAAGTACTTCAAGAATACAAGAATAAAAATCCTTTTATTTAAAATTAAATAGTTTACTAAAAGAAATCCTAGGTATTTTAAACTAAATGCCAGTAATTTAATGTTTGTACATAATCTGTTTATCGAATTAGGATTTTCTACCTGGTGGTGATGTATGAGTTGCCTAGGTTTACAATAATCTTAATTAAGATTGTAAGAAATGTACATTAAAAAAAAACTTTCGCCATTAATTACAACCTGAAAACTGTATTGGAAAGTATGATCTCTAGCTTATCAACTTCATTTTTAATGTAGAATTTGACCTATGCATTCAATTTTCGATTTTTTAATGCCGTTTTCGTTATATTCAGAATATTGTTATTTATATACAATTTTTAGCCTATTTTCAAAAAAACCAATGCATACGTAAAATTTTGTGCTAATGAGAAATACAGTAATGATATCAAGTTTTCATATTAATATTTTGCCATAATCAATAGCGAAAATTTCGCACAAGACGATAAATACCGTACAATGTAATAAACATTCCTCAGAAGCCTTAAGGGTGGCAAAACTGTTATCCTTTTGGTCATTGATACCAGAGGGCGTAAGCATTGACAATTTAATTTGATTTCGTAACGGACAAAAGTGACATCTGTGATATGATTAAAGAAACATTGGTAGGTATCTTTATGTTTTCCTTGTGGTGGAAGAGCGCTGCACACAACAAGTATATGACATTTCTAGAATTTAAAAGGCAGATGGTACATGAAAATAAAGCGATTTTAAAAATTGGTTTATATTTTTATACCAAAAATGGTTTTGACATTCAATCCTAGCTCCATCACTGCAACAATATCGCGAACTATTGGGTTCATAACTAAAATAACATAATCAAAATATGCGATAATTGACGAAATGAAATAACAGACTATTTAAAAACTACTCTGTTTCAGTTCCAATCAAAAGTATCCCTGCACTATTTAGAACCTCTTTGTTTAAGAAAATCGAAACACTTGACGAAAATCCTCCAGTAGTACAAGTAATTGTTGAAACTGTAGTAGTAGCTTTACAACAACAAATTGAACTTTTTCCCATAAAAGGCTTTTTATTCATCAAATAAGTTGTCCTTTGGAAGTACTGTTTATGTAATTTTAAATAGTGGCAGAAATTCTTTTCAAAATGGCTTTTCAAGAAAATAATTGCCTAAACAAGAATCACCATAATTTGATGAAATTTAGGCAACTTACAATACATGCTGAATGTCAATTGCCTATATCCGGTTTAAGCTTTTTACACTCTTAAAGTAAACGCCGATAAAACTTATGAATCAACTAAAGCCTAATAAATAAAAAACTAACTAAAGCCATTGTTACTTGACAGTTATTTCCTAAATCAATTGTATGTAGCTAATAGAGGAATTTTAATTGCTATAATAATTTTGTATGCTTTGTTTCTGTTCAATTTAGAATATTTATACTGCTTGATAGGCAGATTTGAATTAATAAAGAATCTAGCAAGTTTTTGAAATCTTGTTCTTTTAGATGATTTTGATAAATAAAAAAAATTCAAATTTTACACCTTTCCACCGCTATGCTGTAATTTGCCGAAACACTAGCTGAAAAATTAGTAAACAGGCTACGCCAATCTTTCGTCAAAATTACTATATGAGAGGAAACCGTTGTACTTACACGATTCCATGGCGAGATAAGGAGAAGGCAAGGGTCAAAAAATAGCTTTTGGATAAACTCGCATGCACGAATTTCGAAATTCGAATGTAAAATGGTGAAAATTCGAAAGGCGCCATTCCTTTGGACGATGATTGAAAAATAACTACCCTGAATTTTAGGGTCAAATCTACAGACCAAAATCACTCGGAATATCGGAATACTTACGAACGTAAGTAATTAATCGATGTATCCTCAGATTGCAGAAGTATCTTACTTGGTAACTGTAAATTAATGGCATTTAAAACCAATAATTACAAATAAAACAGATAAATAAAATAAAGGTCGGTATAATAAAACCAATTCAGAGAATGTATATATTTAAATTAACCTAAACTTAAAATCAAAATTAATTCGATCGAGGATCCAAACATTTAAAATTGAACACTAGTATAGTTAAAAACATTCTAGACTTTAGTTGGATGTAATTTTAAACAAACTAGTTCATTATTCGTGTAAAATAGCGCACTTTTATGCACTTGTGTCTATGAACGTATGTACATTTCATATACTGCTTACTGCATAAAGTTATTATTATAATCATATCTTTGTCTTTATTGATGTTGTGGCGGCGAGTACTTCCAAAAATTCCCACAAAAATAAATCACATATTGAAATATCCTCGGTCTGGTGGGCCGGTCAATATCGCCGCCTCACGATATGATATGATTTCCGAAAAGGCTACATATGAAAGGCGGCTCCGTCGTGCTGAGACCCCCCACCGGATTGAATTTCATTGGTAACAAAAGTTTCGGGTACTTGCCGTTGTGATGTCACAGTAGTCGCTCAACCATGTTCATCTTCAAAGAAGAAAGGGCCAATTAAACTTTTCGATAACACTGCAGCCGAAACTGTCAGTTTTCTACTATCTAATTATTTCTGGTGTAGCAAGCGAGGGTTTGCCGCCGACTTGCAGAGACAGCTTTGTTTTCTAACATAACAGCTAAGGTTGAAAGTGGACTTCGTTGGACATCAATGCTTGGTAGGAAATCATTGTTTTTCGTCACTTTTCATTAAAAACTGGGTACCAAAATGCAGTTTTTTGTTTAAATCACTGTATTTGGTCAATTTGAAGTTTGTACAGATGCAGTCTAAGATCTAACTTTACGTACGGCGAGAAATGGTACAGAATTCTGCTTTGCAAAGCGCTTTATTGCATCGAAGCTTAGTCAGATTTCGACGTTGAAGTAGTTCTTCTAGGCCTTTCATATACCCATGTGAATCTGACATCCGACTTAAAAAAATTAACTTTCAAAAATCGCATTCGATTATCCAGAGTTTGTACCCGTTTGTACCGTATTTGTTTTCGTTTGTACCAAGGGGTTGAAGATTACGACGGGTTAAAAAATCCCTAACACCACAGGTTAAGATATAGCCATTATTCAAAAGGCATTCGATTCAGCATCGTTGGTACCGGTTTGTACCACTGTTCATTTCGTTTGTATCCCTAAAGATGCGTATGTACCGAATTTTGAAAATCGGGGGTAACACTAAGTTTGCCATTTTTAGCGTTATTGAAAATTTAATAGTGGGCGTTGTTTCCTATTTACTTGTAGAGGTTTGTACCATTTTTTGTTCGGGCGTAACTGAAACTTTGTCAATTTTAGAGATATTTAAAATTTAAAAGCGGGCGTTGCTTCCTATTCACCTGTAGATTTGTAACGTTTTTCGTTTCGTTTGTAACCGTAGGGGTGCGTTTATACCGATTTCTGAAGAGCGAGGGTAACTGTAACTTTGGAATTATTAAATATATTCGAAATATGAAAGCAGGTGCTGTTTCCTATTCACTTGTAGGGGTTTGTACCGATTTTAACTTCGTTTGTACCCCTAAGGATGCATTTCTACTGTTTATGAAATTCGGGGGTAACTATAACTTTCTCAATTTTAGAGTTACTTTAAATTTAAAGGCGGGTGCTGTTGTCTATTCACCTGTAGAGGTTTCTACCGTTTTTTGTTTCGTTTGTAATCCTAGAAGTGCGTTTGTACCGATTTTTGAAAATTAGGGATAAGTTTAACTTTGGCATTTTTAAATATATTCCAAAACAGAGAAGGGGTACTGTTTCCTACCACTTGCAGAGGTTTGTAGCGCTTTTTATTTCGTTTCTACCCATAAGAAGGCGTTTATACCGTTTATGAAAGTCGGGGGTTACTGAAATTTTGTCAATTTTAGAGATATCCAAAATTTAATAGCTAGTGCTGTTTCCTATGCACCTGTAGAGGTTTTTTCCGTTTTTCGTTTCGTTTGTAACAATAGGAGTGCGCTTGTACTGTTTTTTTAAAACCGGGGGTAAGCCTAACTTTGACATTTTCAAATATGCTCGAAAACAGAAAACGGGTACTGCTAACTATCTACTTGTAGAGTACCGCTTTCCATTTCGTTTGTACCCCTAGGGGTGCATTTGTTCCGTTTATGAGAATCCGGGGGAACCTACTTTTGTTAATTTTGGAGATATTCGAAATATAAAAGCATCAATGCAGTTAACCTTATCAGACAGCTTTTAATGCAGTGGTTAAACAGAATATTTGACGGCTAATATTTGACAAATAAGTTTCGTAAAATTGGAAAAACTACTTCGGATTTAACCGGTTTTGTTTCAAAAGTAATTCATATTTTAGGGAGAATGCTAAAAAATGGTGCAACAAAATGATAATTTTATTATTATATAAAAAACATGATATTAAGAAAAGGACAGATTATCAAACAAAATTTAAAAGTGAAAATTTTCAAGAATTAAAACTTAAAAAAATTATATTCGAAGGCTTGGCCCATCGTAAAGACAATCACTCTGGGTGAATAGGAAACAGTACCGGCTTTTAAATTTCGATTCTCTCTAAAATCAACAAAGATAGAGTTACCGCCCACTATAAAAAATCGGTACAGGCGCATCGCTAGGGTTAAAAACGAAACAGAAAACGGTACAAACCTCTATAGGGGAATAGGAAACAACACCCGCATTTAAATTTCGAATATCTTCAAAATCAACAAAGACAGAGTTACCCCCGATTTTTGTAAAAGGTACAAAAGCACCCCTAGGGGTACAAATGAAATGAAAAGCGACACAAACTTCTACAAGTGGATAGGAAACAGCATCCGCTTTCTGTTTTTAAACATATCTTAAAATGCCAAAGTTACACTTGCCCCCGATTTTAAAAATTCGGTACAAACCCACCCCAAGGGTTACAAACGAAATAAAAAGCGGTATAAACCTCTACAGCTCTAAAATTGACAAAGTTTCAGTTACCTCGGATCTTCATAAACGGTATAAACGCATCCTTAGGGGTACAAACGAAATGAAAAGCGGCACAAACCTCTACAAGTGAATAGCATCAGCTGTTGAATTTCATATAACTCTAAAAATGGCAAAATTAGTGTTACCCCCGATATTCAAAATTCAGTACATACGCACTCTTCTGGATACAAACGAAATGAACAGTGATACAAATCGGTACAAACGATGCTGAATTGAATGCCGTTTGAATAGTCGCTATATCTTAACCTAGAGTGCTTGCTATTTTTCAACTCCTCGTAACCTTCAACCCCTACGGGTACAAACACAAGGTAAGCGATTGCCATTTTTGAAAGTTAATTTTTTTTAGTCGGGTACCAGGTTCAATATGTCTTTCGTGCTTATTGTGTTAAACCTGTAGCTTTAAACTCTTCAACCCAAATCTTAAGAGCGTGGGCTGACACCACCAAATCACGATGTCTAAGACTAAACCGATAGCGAAATTCTCGTCGTACCGTTTCATACTTATTATTGTTTTTATACACCTCGCCTTGCTCACAATTACGCCAACACATTATTACTAACTACTAGAGTGTAATTGTACTAAGCGATTTTTAATCACCAGATTGAATAGATTTCTTACGGTACGATGATTCTATAATTGGGTACTTTCATATATCGGCAAATGCTTTATTTTTTGGTAACAATGAAAGTAAATCATCATAGAAATTCGTTTGTAATAATAGAACATTCAAAAATAATCATAAAGTTGTTTAACATTCTTTAAAAATTTGAAATATTTACAAATTCAATGGCGTATCAAGAACGTAACACTGTTGGTCGTGGTATCACGAGCCATTAGACAGAAACGCACCTGTTAGTTCTTTATAGGCGTTTACGATAATTAAAGCATTCCACACCAGTAGAAATGTTTTATCTCCATTGTATCATAAAAACTATTAATGAAAGATATAGAAGGAATACCAGATCGGTGTGAAGTGATTTAATTATCGTAAACACCTATTATGTATCATCACATTATCCAACATATTCGACGTTATACAAATCAGATCCACTGTGTAGTTCTGTAAAACTTGCTTTAACGTTAGTAATCGTGCAGGAACAGTTTATTAAGCTATTTTGTAATGTAAAAAGGATATGTGAAGGCTACACCCAATAACTTGCTCAAAGTGGATATTTTTAAGCTAGGATTTCTTAAAAATCAGTCGCGGGTCAACTTACCAGAAATCAGAGGCACGAAGGCATAAGCGTAAATAAATGAAACATGATACTATTTTTAAAGTAATGGTATCATGAAATGAATACCGTTGCTTATTAAAAAATTAGTTAAATACTACGAAATTGTTTTTAAAAGTCTAACTACTTATTTTAATTAATTATGTCTTATTTATTTTGTAGATCATAGAGACAATCCTATTGTGATAATGCTATAGGATATGTAAAAAGTAAACGGGACAATAATAGTTGTATTGCAAAAGCAAAAATATGCTCGGAACACCGAATTCACAATAAAGCATTTATGGTGTCATTAACAATAGATGAAATCGCAGAAAATATTCTGTATTACGATTATGCAGCATTATCTGGCAATTTATTTGTATTCAATTGATAACAATAATGGTACATATAAAAATTATTACAATCTTGCAGGCTGTAAGCATGCGTTAGCATTATTAATGTGACTCCTACTGATCTTACGTATTATTGGAAAACGCCTCGCTTGACTACTGTTGGATCCAGAATCAAATTTATAACATATAAGATTTGAATATGTATTTATTTTTACAATGAGGTGAAACATCACTTATACATTTTTTAAAGTGTCATATGCTATTTGTGTTGTACAAAAAGAAAGTACACTAACGTGTTTTCGAGATGTTTACCATTTAAGACAGGCTATCCATCTATCGGCACAGAGCGCTCCTGGCTAATGACGTCACTTGACCGCGTGTAGTATTCATGATCAAATGGCACCAAATTGGGAAATTTAAATTTTTGAGGCATATTAAAAGCAATAAATTGTTTAAAACCACGAATATAGCTAAGGACTGCTTCAAAATGTTGTATTTTTACAAAAAAAATAGGTGAAAGTTCCCAATTACAGATAATCTTCTATAGGTACAAAAATTGGCCCATACGATCTTCCACTGCGGGATAATTAAATCAAGCATTTTGATTTTGAGCAAAACGATAAAAAAGGTAGCTTAATTTTCACTTTGGCAATTTGGTAATTACAACAATTAAGCTTCTACTTAGATTACACAAGTACTGTTATAGTGTTACTAGCGAAGCTAAAACGTAATTCTCCCTTTGCTTCAATTCTAATTTCAATACCCGCGGAGAAACTAACCTTGGCATTAGATGGTGTTGTCAATCTGCACGCAGAAAGAAGAAAGCTAGTTTTAAAATTGTATAAATTTATGACAGACCAATCGTCTAGAGCGTTTCGATCTTGTTAAGACACATGCAGTCCCAATAGTTCATGCGTATATGAAGGATCTTGCATTGAAATAATATAATCCTCGGACTTTACTGCGTGACATCATACGTTTGAAACGGCACATTCGTTTTGTATTATTTAGATAGTGTTATTTGCAAGGTAGGGAACTTTTATTCTCGACCTAAAATAATTTATTAAATATGTTTTAAAATATCAAATAATAAAACTACTGTCAGGATGGAATTAAATCTTGTTTTAAAATATTTTTAGGAATTCTTAATTCTAGGAAAGATTAATATCCCAGTTTGGATAGTATCAGTAAATGACATATACGAGGTGCGTGCAACTAGTTGTTATTAAACTAATAAAATTTACAATCGACATCCTTCGTATTCTCCATTCAATGTAGGACTTTAGCACAAACATTTTTATTTGATTAATTTGAAAAATGATTGTACATCTTCTAGTTATTTTGCTAAACAATTAATATCCTACAATATACAGAGGGGAAATTAATTAAATTTCATTTTACCAGCTTACAACGGACAGCTTTTACTTGATCTTGTCTGTGGATTAAAATAAAAGTATTGAATTCGTCACTGTAAAGGGGAACAACTTTTAATTAACTGTAGCTACATTATAAACAGGATCTGAATTACATAGATCTTAGGCTTGTATTTCCATACACAATATACTATATAAAAACCGATGGAACGTATAAAAATGTTCGCGCCTAAATCATATGCATGTATAGGTATCAAATATGGGATCATTTTCGTGAGGTATATCGAAATCGAAAGATTATAAATGAATTTTAGATATAGAAGTCCAATTTGGCAATGAATTCCTTTTATTAGATTCACATAATTGTGGGGCTAATATTGATTTGAGAGAAAGGGGACTTGGCTTAATTTCACCCTTGCATGTATAGTAATTTTATTTAGTTAGTAGGTGTGGAGCTATTTAATTTAATACAAATATAATAGAAGGTTTACTATTAACTTAAAAGACTATAATTTAAGGAGTTTGTAACAAACTTACAAATATATCGGGAATAAACTATTTCAATATAATGTTGATGCGTGTTTTGAAATCCTTTAGGTATCTAAGATTGATCGTTAAATTTATTTTAATCCTCTAAACTAAATTTCGTGGACAAAATGATTAATTGATATGATGTTGCTTGATTTGCATCTTATACCTTACAACAAATTTCACATTTTTGGCAGAGATTTATAGTTCATTTAATATTTTAGTTAATTAATTTCCCACGCTCTGATAATAAAGGTTTTGTACAAGTTAAATTCATATAATGAATGTTTATGAATTTATCAAAATCACAGGATGAAAAGCTAACCATTTTCAGGTATGTCTTTTACGTGTTAGGCTCTATCAAAATGTATCTTTTACTTTTATCTCAAGGTTTGGTGACAAATTAAGTTAAACGTTAGTTATGGGTTTATAACCTTTATAGATGTATTTATATTTAACACGGTTTAAATTAATTCAAAAACAATTACAATTTTTTTTATACAGGCTGTTAATATTTAAATATTTAAGGGGTATATAGTACGATTGAAAATAAGTAAAAAAGTTTTAATGAACATGGACCCGTTTTCGTTTTTGTAAATTTTTTGTAGTTTTTCAGGTTTAGCACTATAGAACACGATTATCACAGAAGATGTTCGCCATGTCGCCCTTCCATTTCGACACAGAATATACATCTTCTCAAGAGGGATCTCCGCACTGTTTCTAAAATGGCCAGCTGTGCTCGAATTGTTTGACAACATGTTATACCCCGGCAAGATTATTTACAGGTGTTGTGTAAACTAAATGTTTCAAGTAGCCTCAAATATAAATGCCTAAGGGAGTTGGCTCGGGAGACCTAGCATGCCATGGAATGGGGCCACCTTGGCCTATCCATCACCCATGAAATGTTTGGTTCGGGTGTTCCCTAACAGCATAACATCCGGCGGTACCCCATCTTGCATAAACCAAACATCCAATCTATGATTTAAGGAAATGTCAGAGCTTGCTGTTTGTTTAATAACATTAAATAAACTTAGCAGTATTAAGTATCATGCACATTAATGATTAATATAATTTTAGTTGAACAAGATTCATTAAAGTAATTTAGAAATCAATCTTATAAAAGAAAGGCAAAGCTAAATTAAAAATCTATTTGAACACACCTCGTATTTTACTTTTGGAATATTGCCTAGAAATTTTATTTAAAATTCAGAACTTCATTAGTAAAAAATTAGCTCAAGCTATAAAGTAACAGATCTTACATCAGAAATTCTAGAAAATTGTTGCAAGGCACATGAGATCACGCCTCAATAACAAACAAGGTTACAGTTTGTTTCATACAAAGTATACAATTATGCACACAAGAAATTGTTGGGCATGATACCATTTAAAGCTTACAAAACAGTCAACTGGGTTACAAGCCAAGTAGTGTAAGGATATTTTCTCGGCGCCGTACAGACGGGATGATATGACCTCATAGGGCATATTATGTGCGATCCCGTGAGACAAATTATGAAGCGAGGGAACAGTGATCGAACAGACACGCTTAAGTGAGGTGGAGCTAAAGTAATCAGCTCTTGTTCGGAAGTGTCTTATTTGCTTTAGGAGAACAACATTGACTTTATTAAAGTTTCATAATACCTGCCATTGCTTTAGGTATTTAGGCAGTAAATCCAAATTATTTTGGGATAATCGGCCAACCTTTGGGATTGTCGATCTTAAAAATTAAGAGCTAGGAGTGCTTTCCGAGTCACGAGCGCTTTTCCATCTGTAATTGTCTTATTGTTTTTTTCTTTCTTTGCTTACTCCACACCTGACAAAGAAGGACAACTGTACGACTGCACGCATCTATAGACCTTTGTGCCATCATCAATCGACCCAGCTTGTTTGTTTCTAAAATAACGTAAAAGCAGGTAAACAACTCTGCCCCCCGTTTTATACAAATATTGATGAAATAAATGAATTACCGACTTGAAGTACATGTATTAGCGTTGAATCAAAATTAATTAAGTGAGGATTTTTACGTTTGTAGTCGCAATTGTTAAAACAAATTATTAATATCACATTTACTATTATACTATAGTCAGTTAATTTTATAATTATTATTAACGTACGAATTGGGTATCCACATAAACATATTTTGCTTATGCATTTCTTTTGAATATTGTTAACTGTCGTTAGGGAAATCTAAGATTCGTTTATTATTTATCACCGGCAATCCATCACTCCCAGTTATAATAACAAACTGGATTTTGTAAATAAACAATTTCGAATCTAGATTCCGCTAGCCAATGCTTATTTTGTTCCTAGAATTTAAATCCTATTTAATTTCGTAAATAATTATTAAATTTGTACTTATATGTGTTTTTGTGCTAAAGTTTGGTTATTTATACAGTGCGCGTACAATAAGTTAGATAGCAATTCAGTAGTTTTCAGTAACGAAAGTCATAAAGCATTTATTTCTACGTAAACATAACATTTTCCTAAAAGTCTAAAGTTCAGTTAGGTAAATAACAATATGCAGGGTGGTCAGTTCTGAAAACCTACCTTTGCTATTTCATATAAGCCAAATTGCGCCCTAAATCTTGAAAGTAACGTAAATAATATTTACAGCTTTTGTCAACATTTTGCATTGATCTCTATATACAGGAACCGTCATAAATAGTGAACACCTTCAGTTTAGTATACCCTCTATTTCTTGATCCCGGATCTACGATACTATTAAAGTGGCCGTATCCATTTTCAAGGTAGGTCACTAACATCGTGATATACAGGGTGTTTAGCAAACATCGCCTAATTACAGTTTCGACTTGAAAACAGTGGCGTCCACCTTTTACCGATTTTGTCTTGATTCTACAGTATTTAGCCTCGCAAGCATCTACGAACCACACGTTGCTCCACTATAGCTTTGGCGGCCGTAGTTAAGCATTCGTGATTATTTTGCCACAAGCGTTGTTGCCAGTTTAGCCTGTGACAGAACATCTCCCAAAAGCTTGGATAAAGTGTTTAACAGAAAGTTAAGGTCTCCAAAACTTACCAAACTCTGTAGCAAATCATGCGTATGTAAAGTACTATAACGAAAATCGTTCTTACCTCGAAAACACTTTATGTGCGGACTCACGTTCATTAAGATACTTTTACTTGATTTTGGTCGTACTATATGCCACCTAAATATTGAAACATTTTTTAAACACCTCGTATAATCACATTCCAAACTTATCTTGCCAACTCCATTTGAACTAGTCTCCAAATCTATCGGCTATAATGTCACAGCTGATTACTAATCAATCCTGTCTTTTCCTACATCGTTCTATGCTGATACAATTCCACCTACCAATTCAAGCCCTGATGTTAGACTTGGAAAAAATGTATATGGTAACGTTAAGGGCTTTGCTAATTCACCTCATAGCTAATAAAGCCGTTTCAGTTTTAAACGTTACTGTGAAAATTGTAATTTCAGGATGATTAATTATCAAATAAAGTGTTTGTGGTCGTGGAACCAATTATACCCAATATCAAATATTTTTTATGAAATCGCGACTTTAATCAAAAGATTTAGCTTACCAACTGATTTCAAAAGACATCGAAACATTAATAAATAAATCTCAATGTCTTGAACCAACAGAACAATTTTTTTGTTGATTTAATAATATCATAAACATGAATAAAGTAAATTTACTCAACCCTAAAACATTGTTTATGTAACACGTTATTTCAGACGTTACCAGTAATAAAATTTGCGAACCTCAATATGAGACCTGCCTTTCCAACACCACCCTCACATATTGGACAAACAAAGAACACTTGCAGTAAGTAGCACATTTTCCCTACCCATTGAAAAATTGTGGAGATTTGCAATTCCAACTTCGCCAAATAGGTTTTTAAAAAGGAATACGATTTTGACATATATTGCAATATAAAAACAGTATCGACAAATTCTTTACAATAAATACGAAAACTTATACATAAATTACGATAACCAAAAGATCGACAAAAACAATTTAGCTTTTAGCTGTCACCATTAATTGAGTTCAGAAAATCGTTCAAACAGTCGATGCTAGTGGTACTGTAGACGTCTAAAAGTATAAAGTTAACTTAGATTAGAAACAAATCCCTCAATAATAACAGTAAACACTAACAATATACCGCATTAAAAGCAACAATAGTACATTATATATTAATAAAAACTTTAACATTGCAATGTGACGCGGTAGTAGAAGGAATTCTAACTAATTTTGCTATAACTTAGGGATAACTACAACATTGAGGAATAAGACGCATTATCTAACACATGTGTACGCAGGCACTTTGAAAATACAAATCTATTAAAAAGTTTAATCCAATTTGAAGAATGTAAATTTTTCCGTAAAAATTGATCAAATGTTGACCTATACGAAGTGCGACACAAAAAGCGAGAGAGTTCCCATTAATCAATGTACGTGCATAATTAGTTACCCTTGATATTATCATCTTTAAAAGTATTTCCTTTCCACATTCACACACTTCTGCATTTGTCGCTGCCATTGTTGGTAACATTTCCGGAACTCAGTTTTTGGAAGGCCTCTCAAGAGCGTCTCCATTTTCGACGGAACATATTTAACAAAGAAAATATGGGCTCCCTTAATGTAAGACTTAACTTTTAACGTTCCCAATTGAGCCCTAAGCCCCTGAAGTTATTAAAACTAGTAATTCCCCTGAATTAGATTGCTTGATCCGGCCATCACAGTGGAGAATAGGATGGGTTCTATAATTGCGTTGAATCTAATTAAACTAGCATTCAGGAATTTTAAGTGGGAGTTTAAAAATTCATGAAATAGTAAATAAAGGCGCAACTTTGTTTTTAACAATAATAACGAAAAACTAATAGTCCAAAATGCCGTTATCATAGAGGCCGGTGAAACAAAGAAACCGATCTCCAAGATCTTTAGATTGAGGATTGTATTAATACGTACTTACAGTAATATAATTCATTTATGCACGCCGCTGAGTTTCCTTTTCGATCATGTAAAATTCCGACGGCCTACTTAAACTGGTTAATTACTTAAGAATTAATCTAACTCCTGAAAGAAAGTATGGGTTATTACAACTACAGGTCTACATATAAAAAATTATAAGATCTGTACTTAAAGTTCGAATATAATGGAAAGTAAAGAAGGTGAATTACAATTAATAATTTACATGCTTCTCCAGAAGGGAATAATGGAACAATAATTTCTATACTTAAATCAAGGGATATTTTCGTGATTAATAATAAACTATTCTAAATTGAACAAGAAATTATTTGCACTAAAATGGCCTTAATAATATGAACAATTCAAAATTAAAAAAAAAACGTTATTCTTTTATTTGAGATATTAGTGAACTCGTCTTGAATTTATACGTGATCGACTAATTCGTCCCAGCAGGATTAACTTACCGAGAGGTGAAGATCGGTGGAGATTAAATACGAATAAATCACTTACTTGGTGTTCTATAGATCGATACTTCACGAAGGAACCGAAAATAACAAACGTACTCTACCTACGATATTCTTCTTATCGTAGTTTACATACAACCTTGTCGGACTTAAACCCTTTGGTTCCAAAGCGACAGAAAATTGAAACTGACCCTTTGTATTACTAATCTGCACTGGGAGGAAATCAACCAAATTTCTATCAATTTGATCTCCTTGATACTATTCGAATAACTCTTCAATTATATTCGTTGAATAACGCCAGGTCATACACTACGGTAGCGCCATCTAACTCTGCAGTTTTCAGATCTCTACTACTGCTAAAGTAAAGCATTTCACCTTGAAATTTAAGGGGGAAGATGAAAGGGGTTAACCTTTATTTTTAGACTTGTTAGTTTTCACACGGGAATTGTTGAATAAATATTTTTAAGAAAAATGCTCCTATGTTTTATAAAACGTAACTTAGGATATTCGAATTTTAATAGTTGTTAATAAAATGAAATTACAAGATTTACAAATTTACAATCGTGATTTTAACGTAAAACTGATACTGATGTTTCCAAATGAATAACCCATGTCGGAAGATTTTTAGACACGCTTATAAACTTTAGAAAATAAAGCAAGTCTTAGGGAGCCAATTTCGGTGAATAAGGCCAGAAACTGCTTCACAGATATGGCTTTCTGAGCAGGTGCATTGTCCTAGCGCAACAGCCATTTATCACTATACAATTATGACCTTTTTGTTCTAATCCTTTCACAGAGTCTTTTCAGTACCTAAGCACAGTAATGCTTTTGTCGTACAAAATACATTTACTAAACACCCCGTAGTTATGAGTCATAAACTTTAGTAGACTTGTTTGTGATTTCCTATAGTTTTCTGGCATCGACAGGATTTTTTTTGTGGGTTTACTAATTCATCTGCTCAATTATACCAGGATCAGCAAATCATTTTAATTTCGTAACTTTGACATGTATTTTCTTCTATTACACATTTCTGACACACTGTTATTTGAATAATTCTATTTCTTCATTTATACTCTACTTACCATTTAAATTAATAGCACTAGTTTAGTAACACCTTGTATAGTAATGAATGAAACATACCTGGAAAGAGGTTTTGTCAAAGAAGTTGGGGTTCTTAATAGTTTCGTATTGTGACCTTATATGATATCATCGGGAGTGAAATAAAGAATGCAATGTTTTAGTCTTCTCTAAAATACATAAATTAATTATTTATTTGTAAATTACTTGTATATTTTATATTACCCATTACCGACAAAACTATTTAGTGAATATTGCAATAATAATTAAAATAAGAATGAAAATAAAATACAATACAGGCAAAATTCAACCAAGTAGACTTACAAGCTTTGGTTTAAAACCTAAGCTGCATATATTTGTATTCCTCATTGAAGAGCAGGCAGCGAGCTGATCTTCAAATATAAGCTTGTTACTAGTTTCCCCCGCAATTCTTGCAGGAGTTATACCTATCAACCTTTGTGCGGCAAACCTGACAATGTCTTATATTAACTAAAGATCATTGGCTTACTACAGCGGGGTTTATTCAAGTTTGAATTCTCCGATATTTTAAGAGGGACTGCTATCCATAAGTGGCATGGTAGGGGTTTATTAAGGTAAACGTATTTAATCTTGTAGAAAATTTGGGGGGAATTACAAAATAACATATGTATATAAAAATATAATTTAAAACAAAGTTTATGTAAAATTCATAGGTTTCAAAGCACCACGACAAATTATAAGCTTGTCGAAGCTTGTTAGGGGGGAATTTGAGGTTTGGTTGCAAAATTGTAGACCTTGATATAAAACAATGAAATAAAGATGTAAATTGCTTACCTTGATCTATGGCTTCCTTCACTTGCAATTAGTTATAGGAAACACAAAGGAATTTAAGGTATTGGATAGCTAGGAACGATAAAGGATGTTTTTACAACCACTGCAAAAGTAGATTGTAAACAACAGATTTCTTGTTTTATATCTGGAGGTTGAAAGTTGCACTTCAAAATATAAATTAAATATACACAGCTGGCGCAAATAATCTTGTAGGCACATCGACACACGTTTAGAATGACAAAGCAGCTTGACGTTTCGGTCAAATTCGAAGTGCGCTTTTGTGAGGGAAAAATGTAAATTAAAGAGAGATAATGGCTATATAGAGTATCAAGGTTGCATTACGACAAACCGTGATAAGGTGATGTCATTAGTTCGAGAAGGGACGAACGAATTTGACGGCGAAAAGACAGGCCAACGACAGACTACGGAGCGAAAAGGTTCGCTGATGGATGATTTCATTCGGGCGAATGAAGCAAAAGATATACAGGAATAAGTGTAGAATTAGCTTAAAGAATTCGGACAAGATTTTTAGAAGTTGGGTTTTAATTAAACTCCTGTAGTTTAAAATTAAGTGACTTTGTTGAAGAGTAACCAAGATTTTGAGTTATCAGGTTTTTGTTAGCGAGCTAAACATAGCTTTGATTCCTCCTTATACGAGGACCATGCTGCAATAATCGAGATTTTCGTATTCCAACGGACATATCACGCTGTAACCCTGGCTATTCAAAAGGGTAAGCCTTACTAGGGTAATGCCAGCAAACTATGATGGTAATTTTTGGCTAACGCGATAGAATGCAATAGGCACGGTTTTAGGGTGATGATTTACTACGATTATAAAAAAGGTTTAAAATAAGAGGAATGGTTAGTAAGTTTAGAGACGACCTACACAGACCACACTGCAGATCGTAAACTACAGTTACCGCAGAAAACATCACTGCCGTAAAAAATTTAGTAACGAATAACATACGAGGTACGACAATTAAGTAATGAGACTGATTTTTTTGCAAGATGTGGCAACCTTGCAGCTTGCACAGGAACTCCATATTTGACCTTGATCTCTAAGCTATTTCTATTCCAAGCGGCACATTGATGCGGCCGCTTAGTTGTGAGTTGTGCTGTAATAAGTGAACGAGTGTTTTAGTCTCTTGTTACAGAAATGGAATAGCGAAATATTGCGCAATGGTATGCCATTTCTTTTTGTGTTACATTGGGTGAGAATGCGACGGCAACTTACGGTAAGCTTCAGAAGGCTTTTGGAAATGAGGTTATGTCAAGAGCTCAAGATTTTCGTTGGCATAAAATGTTTTGTGAAGGCAGAACGAATATTGAAGATGAAGGCCGCAGTGGACGACCATCAACCCCACGGACTGATGTCAACATGGGCAGGGTGCGTGAAATCGTACTATCTGATCGAAGATTATTCGTTAAAATGATGTCACAAGAACTCAACATCAATCGGAAAACTGTTCGTCAAATACTAAGTCAAAATCTTTGTATGAGAAAA
>JAHWXV010378676.1:0-18433 GCA_024586415.1 Phrixothrix hirtus | reverse complement strand
ATATATATATATATATATATATATATATATATATATATATATATATATATATATACACACATATATATTTATATATGTGACGTGGAAACTTCCTGTTTTGAACATGTTGCAGTGTTGTTAGCGGGATGGGGAGGGGTTTAGTGGAAGGGGCAAAGTGGGATATTGGGTTAACGCCCGTCTCAGTTGCAAACATGCTTTGGTCGAGGCAGCAGCGCGCTTTTGCCGTGGAAGCATATTTCTCTAACGGTCGGTCAGTGATTGCAGTGCAACGTGCCTTTCGTCGTCACTTCGATATTCCTCCGCGAAACCGTGTTCCTGATCGGAAATGTGTTTTAATGTGGATGGATTCCTTCAGAGAAACGATTAGTGTCTCCAAAGAAAGGAAAGAGCCTCCGAAGACTGTTAGGACATCTGAAAATGTGGAAAGAGTTCGTGTGTCCATTTTGCAGTCACCCAAGCGTTCTACGCGTAAACAAGCAATTGCACTTGGGA
The DNA here is from genome assembly GCA_024586415.1 of Phrixothrix hirtus. NCBI lineage: Eukaryota > Metazoa > Arthropoda > Insecta > Coleoptera > Phengodidae > Phrixothrix > Phrixothrix hirtus. The sequence continues at coordinate 17,941 of JAHWXV010378676.1, read as the reverse complement.
TGTGATCGCGTTCTCTTCGTCGAATTCTTCACTGTGAGCTTCATTTTCACCCGTACAAAATGGTTGGGGTCCAACAACTGACGGAGCGGGATTATGTAACCCGACAAACATCATGTGAACAGCTGCTTGACACCTTGCCGAATGACGCAGTTGTGTTCTTCTCTGACGAGGCACATTTCACCTAAGTGGGTTGTGTGAATAAACAGAACATGCGGTATTGGAGTGCAACAAATCCCAAAAAACTTTATGAGAGGTCCCTTCATTCGGATCGTGTCACGGTATAGTGTGCCATATCAACAGTAGGGATCATTGGGCCATACTTTTTTCAAGAAAACGGTCGTGCTATTACCGTCAATTCAGACCGTTATGTGACAATGATCCAACAATTCTTCTTACTTGCCCTCCAAGAATACGATCTGAACAACGTGTGGTTTCAACAAGATGGGGCCACAGACAACACCTCCAGAATTTCCAAGGGTATTTTGAGAGCAGCCTTCCCCGAAAGACTGATCTCCCTGCGAGGAGACGTAAACTGGCCTGCACGTTCGCCTGATTTAGCCCCTCCTGATTACTTCCTGTGGAGTTATCTCAAGTCTCTAGTTAACACATTGTGTTTAAAACTGTATAAATTCAAATTTCCAATATTGTGTGGTAGGCGGAAGATAATAATAAAGTTGAATGAAAAGTGTGGTGTGTTTTATGTCATTTCCAAAACAGGAAGTATTCATGTCCCATCCTGTATATATATAAATTAACCTAATAAAAATTAATTCTGTTTGTATATAGTTAAATTTATAATTAAATAAAAAAACAAATCAAAGCACTCGTTTTTCGAATTAACTCAAGTTAAATAGAAAATTGAGTGAACTTGAATAAACCATAAAAATTTAAAGATCTTGCGCTCAAATAACCAATGGCTGCTCCGGAACATGATGCAATTAAAACTATGCTAAAATGCCAACACATATAGAGTAAACTCAATAAGTAACAAAACCTCTAATATAATATTTATAAAACTGTCAAATGTTTTGAATAATTTTAATTGATACTGTTCGACGATGAGAAGGTTAATTTAAAATGAAACCATATATATATATATATATAACTATAATGGTTTATGTATATTTTTAGGTATCAATACCTAAAAATATACATAAACCATTATAAATATATTAATTTTAGGCCAAAAGTAATTTTCCTATATATATATATATATATATATGAATGAAAAGCAATTAGTCCTTAAAGGAATAGAATTATAAAGATTTATGTATATTTTAGGTATTTAAAAATATTTAGAAAAATTCATTCCCTGACTGGGATCGAACACCAGTCAGGGTATGAATTTTATTAAAATTTTGCATAATTTATATGCAGTAAAATCTATATTCATACAAATTAATGTAAATAAAATTTGTCAATTTAAGATATTTATCAAATAAATTAATAATAATTAATGCATAAATAATTATAATCAATAATCAATAATCAATAATGTTTTACCGCATACAAGAAAATGTAAATGATTTAAAGAAATACATGCATTCTCTCATTGATTACTATCATTTGTTGTATGCCCATTGCGGCCCCACTCTTTTACAATCGACTCTGCATCACAAATTTTGGATAGTCCTCCTTCGACAATTGATACCTTTCGTATATTCAAATGTGTTAGATGCTTTCGAGCTACACCCGCAAATGTTGCTCCTCTCATGGCTAATTTATCTGCGTCACATGTAAATCCCGTACCTCCATTTTATCACACTAGCATGAATTACGCTGGTCTATTCCAAGTAAAAATATCATCTTACCGCAAACCACTTGTCGTCAAGGCATATTTATGCGTTTTCATTTGTTTTGCCACTAAGGCTACCCATCTCGAACCTGTTCTAGATGTATCCACAGTTGCATTTTTTGATGCCCCACACCGCTTCGTAAGTCGCCGTGACTTACCCGCACACCTTTACTCTGATTGCGGTACTAACTTTGTTGGGGCAAGCGCCGAAATGAAGCGTACTTTGAAAACATTTTTGAGCGACAGCAACGTGCAAGAATCTTTCCTTCCCTATGCTGCTCCCCAAAACATTGGTTTTCATTTTTTACCACCAGCTAGCCCATACCAAGGCATACTTTGGGACAGTTTAGTCAAAAGTGTGAAGTTTCACCTCACTCATGTTCTGGGTATTGCGATTCGTACCGTACCTCACCTTACTCGTTCGCATGAAGGCAATGCTGATTCAAGATCGGCGGCCGCATTTTCAGCGGATGCTTTCTTTCCTTAGTCACATTCATTTTTTAATCGGATGTCCATTGTTAGCCCTGCCCGAGACTGACATGGTTTTTACGCCTGACAATAGGCTAAGACATAACCAATTGATCCAGATCTTCACACAACGGTTTTGGAAACGACGATATCTTGAGTACCTCTCCAGTCTACAGCTTCGACAAGAATAGTCTTTGACCTCATCAAATCTCGCTATAGACGATTTAGTATTGGTTAGTGAACCTAACGCCCCTACGCTACATTGGCCTATAGGCCGTGTTACCAAATTGTTTCATTATAAAGACGAAATCGTCCGAGTCGTTTGCATTCGCACATCTAAGGGTGAATATCTCTGCCCAATTGTAAAACTGTTTCGCTTACCTTAGTTATATACTTCTTGCACATTCTTCTTATCCCTTCTTAGAATTAATTTCATTTATTTATTTTTCTCTTTTGGACCGCCCTCACACGCTTCGAGTGGGCCGGCAAGTTCAGTTTTATTGATATTTAAATTTTAAATTCTCAACTTGCAATGTACGTTTTACGTTGACACCGTCGTTGGTAACACAAAACTCCGTAACCACGCTTTTATTTCTCTTCGCGCGCAATAAGTGAAAGAGCCGTATTTCAAACCGCTTTTGATAATACCTCTTTTCGTGACACCGCAAACCTTGTTAATTATTTAAGCTGTGTTGTAAATTACTAAATTTAAGTGCATCTCAAAACCTCCTATACATTCGCATCGCCTATATTCTAGCACGCCACGAGTAAGCAGCAACAAATCGCAAAACCTAGGTAAGTCTAACACTAAAGCAAGGACCTTGGTATTTCAGTTGCCTAATGATTAACATATAACGCATGCTCTTAGAAACTTTTACCGTAAATCGAAATGCAAACCAGTACTTTATAAAACCAATTTCTCTCCCTAGACACGGTCCTTCAGCATTGTTTGTAATATCACCCAGTAAATAACAAAACAAAATTCTAATTAAAAACTAAAACTAAGGGGATTTAATCTGCCATTCATATAGAAAGAAGAAAGTCCAAAAGATTAAGGAATAGGAAAAAATAAAATTAGTCATAATAATGATGAAACAAATTAGATGCCAATTATAGTAATGAGTCATCGTCTATTTTAATTATATGGAACCTTCTGGAATGTTCTATTGAGTTATTATTGTTTCTAATTTCGTTACAATTCTTTTCGCTGTTACTCGAATAGCTAGAGAAAGTTATATGGAACACTTATAAGATGAGAGATAAAATTTTTAGGATACATGTCGGTAATATACAAATTTAATTGCTTTTATTTTGATTCGAATACAAATCTTGTTTTTCATTTTACAAATACCTCTTATCAATTAGAAATTTATTTGCCAACATTGAACTATTTTACACCTGCTAGCAGACGGCTAACCCAAAGCAAATATACTCTAAAAGAAATATCTCTAATGTTGTTTGGGTTAGTTACAGTGGCAAATATCAAATCGGCAAGACCAAGGATTTTAAATGACTTTTGAAACACTCACTAAAATCAAAAATCGAAATTCTAAAAAACTGCAATCCAACCTAGAATTCGGACAGATGTGTTCAAAAGCGGGAATCTCCCAAATAAACTTCTAAAAATGATTTTTAAGAAAGCAGTTTGAATTTAGAAGAACTAATTGAAAGCAATTAAGGCGAAAAATTTTAAATCGGGAAATAGATTATAACTTGCTTATGTAAAAGTATGGAAAAATAAAATTTTTTAGGTTGTGACGTAGAATTTTTAGACATATGCCCATGCGTATTATAAAACTGACAAATAAACGTTTTCTTCAATTTATTATAGCAACTAATATTGTCTTGTAAAATTTTCTGGTAATAATTCTATAGCTCTAAGAAAGTGTAAATCTAGTAGAAATTCTTATTTACTGCTTTATAATTATAACAGCAGCAAGAGATATGTGGCTGAGTAACTGTCTTTTTCTATGTATAAAAATTTTACTCGCGATCTATATTTAGCATTAGGCATTGTTAATTTTATTTTGCAGTTCCTTATTTATAGTAATATGTTAGACAACGATAAATACTCAGACCAGTTAGGTAACTTTTGTACGCTAGATTGCGTAAAAAATGGTTAGCAATTATTTAGTTAATTTTTGACTAATTATGAAAACTTTAATATTCCTAGTGTATAACCATTGTTTAGCTTATTTAACTTGTGATCATTGTTTTGTACAACCCATTATTAGTTTCTAATACATACAACTTAAATGATGTAAATCGGCATGTGAACAAGCATATAAAATGTTTTAACAAAATATTACAAAAGTATCACCTCCATATCTGTACATTTCTTTTATTTTATAGTGTTATAAAATACCACATGATTCATAACCATATGATTGAAATTCACAGAGAGATAGAGGTATAAAACACAATTTCTATTTTTAATTTTCCCAAAATCCAGTAGTTTTGGAAAAAGATGAGGAAAAATTCAGTCCCATGTTTTTAAAGTAGAAAAGTAACAACTCGTGTCGTAACCATCAAACATTGTAAAGTCAAAGTTATAGAGGTATTCCAACATAAGAAAACTCAGTTATGTGATCTGTGTGAAAAACTAAATCGACTAATGTAAGTTCTGTTCCATTAATAAAGCTGAAGTCGTTGCTGAGGTCAAAACGAGGGAATATTAGGTGATATTTTAATAATAATAGTTTTTTAATTTGCATATTACTGATTTAATTGTATAACAGAATGATAGATATAATCACGCAACAAGAGTTTTACATCTTGAAAGTACTCTAAAAACAAATAGTGTAAGTCGACACTTTAATATTACCCTGTTGCCACATGATAATGTTGTCACAGGTCGACAACTTTATTAAACTATTATTTTAAGTTTTTAAATTTAATTGTTCTATTATAAGTGCACTGGTATCTGTAAATTGTCGGCCAAATAAATGAATAGTAAATAACATTAAACAAACAATATTTATAAAACAACCATTTGCTCCATATTTATTAATAAATTCAAAGCAATTACAAATTATTAAATTAAACAATTAGAACTTTGATTTAACACATTTGAAATTTGAATAAATTAATAAATTTTGTGACAAATATGAAAAGCCTACTTTTAATAAAGATTAGCTTCATATTAAGAAAAAATGTACAAGTACACATTAACGAATCGATTAAAAATAAATGTCGCAGCTATATTTAGTACTGTCACGTTTATCGACGATCGACTGTTGTAAATCCAAACTACTTCTTATAAACAATCAATTCATCAAAAGTAGTTTTCAGTTTTAAAATGTAACAAATTCGATATGCTTTCCTGAAAACATTTAGTAAAATATTTCGAAATGTATACTTAATCTAATCAAAAAATTTTATTGAAATTATTATTCCTGGTCGCATTAGAAATGTGCTTTCGCGGAAACACGTTGTATGTACTACGCAGGTCAAAAAACGCCGTACAATAATGATTTAGAAGTGTATATGAGGCTTTTATTGCAACCTATTCAAGAAAAGGCACCGCTTGTTTCAAGTAAGAGTTTTATATTTTAATTTTTCTTTTCTTTGTAAAACGATTCCAATCGTACAGTTCTATTTTCGTTTTGTAAATTCAAATAAAAATAAACTGCTTATTCATATACTATATTTCGTAAATTGTAATGTCTACAATATCTATCAAAATGCCGTGATTAAATGAAACGTCAAATAACCTCTATTACAAATGTCATAAATAGTCGGTTTCACTATAGACAACCAACGCAATGGTTTGAACTTTAAGGATATAATATTTCCAAAGTATATGACTTTTTTGACTAGTGTAGTATATGACCTTCCAATTTCACAGCAAAGCATGAGGAATTTATTTTTACTTCTAATATATTTCAGAATATTTTTTAAACCAATTCAAGAAAATTTTAGCACTTTTGCAATTTTTACTTTCTCTTATTCTATATGAAATATAGATAAAAGAGAAGGTATTATTTCCCTCGAAAATTTTTGATGCCGAAATTTTAGTTGAAAAACGCTCTTCGAATCCCTTTAGTCCAAAAATCATGTTTTTAGAATTTTATCTGTGGTGTGTATGTGTGTACGCGTGCGTGCTTCCGTGCGTGCATATGTGCATGCGTGCGTGCGTGCGTGCGTGCGTGACAAGATATTTCGAAAAGATAAAACCATAGATAAATAATATTTCATATTAAAATTTTAGCCATTCGGATATCTAATCGCAACAATTTCATTAAAATAGGATAACCGGAAGTGCTCATTTACCCTTGTCATTTTTTGTTTATCGCGATTTTCTCGAAATTGGCTCAAACTATTTTTTAAACTTACTATATTTCTTAAGTATTTAATGCCCTTTCATATAATCTTAGCGATTTCTCAGAAGCTTTTCTGTATATCGAGTAAGCGGAAGTACTTTTACCGTTAACTCTGAATACAATAAATACGAAACTAAAAGTTCTAATTAAATGACAATTTATATTTCAATTTAGAACTACCTTTGTACGCAAAATTAAGAATTTGGTTAAAATCGAAAGTACCACTTAATTTCTGTCATTTTTAGATATTTTCAGAATTTTTAGTTTTTCGCAATTTAGTATATTTCTTAGCTACTTAATTCCAGTTTATAGGAACTAAGTGGTCTTTTTAATAAATTTTTGAAAATTGAGTAACCAGAAGTACTTAAAATATTGATTTTGACCAATATATCTCAAAAATTAAACAACCTAGAAAAGTGAAATTTTATGTTTAATTTTACTACATTCCTGATATACAATGGCAATAATTTAGTTAAAATCGAATAACCGGAAGTACTACATTATTCTTGCGACTTTCTCGAAAACTTTAGTTCTTATGCTTTTGATGCCTTTTTACGCGAACTCTTCGGTTTTTCCGGAAAAATACGTCGAAGCGAATTATCGGAGAAAATCTCTAGACTTGCATGTCCAGTAATTTAGATGGGTGACAATAAATTAATATTTTAATGATTTGTATACGTTATTTTTATATCTATTCGCTTTTTGTTTTAATCGATATATTATTTATGTTCTTACATTAAAATTCAATTATAAAACTTTGGTGTATATGTATGGAAAAGCAATTAATATCAGCAACTTTAAATTAAATTTAAAATACGTAAGTGAAAGCCGTGGGATGTCCCGCGCGAGATTTTTATTAAATGATTTTCTTACCAAGACATTTATCAGTAATTTATTTTTCCTTATACTTTTGTTAAGTTGTATATTCTCTAATGTTATTTCATTATCATCAAGGTATATTGATTACAGACACAAGTCACAATTCAGTAAATATGTAGATACCTATTTCATATCTCAGTTTTACAAGATATCAGTAACGTATATTTCTTTTTACCACTCTATTTTATCTACATGGTAGTTTTAGTAGAAAATTTCATATTCTCAAAGTTTTTTAAGTGTATAGGATTCACAAAATTTATAAACCAGTAGATAATGAAATATTCTTGATAGGTACCTACCCAATTGCGACGTCATAAATACGTATACTTACTACATATAACTAATTAATAGAATTATACTATTACCTACTAAATTATAAACATCTTTCGTTTTCAGTAGTTAATTCAAAAATAATTCTATTCATCTCAATCTCAATCAGGCGCAGTTTATACAAATTCTCTTTTATTTAATATTCAAAGTAATTCAAATAACATTTGGATGACATTTACTGTTTTTGTATCTTATCAATGTAAAAGTTTTTATATATCATAAAGAATCTTTGACTACAAATTATTTTATTTTTATGAGACGGATATGTAATTGGATCTTTCATTCTTTCAATTTTAATACGTAATAAAATCGACTATATACACATTTTTGATACAAACTTAATTAAATAACAAAATATTATAATTTCGAGGTTGCAATATTAGCTTTAGATCGTTAATTTAATAATTTAAGACATTATTTTATTTCTGATTATTTTCAAATTTGTAGGTATTAAATTGTCTCTAAATCCCCTCCTGTATACCGTGTATGCTGCATATGCGCACATCGGACCTATCGCCGGTCAAGATCCCCTTACACCGTTCTACCTCTTGAGCATATTAAAGCCTGTCAGTTGCCGATGGGTAGATCAGTATGAAGTAGTTGATGCTTAAATTAAAGTGTCTTTGTTAAATATTTACAATGTTAATACTTGTAATATTAAGTATTAAACATAATAGTTTTATATATTTATTAACTTATTTCATAAAAACATTCAAAATTAATTTTCTTGATAGTATTTTGTTTGGATTTTAATTATATTATAAAAAGTAAAATATTTGTGTATGTGCATTTATTATGGAGCATTTTGGTATTTATTTACTAGTAGTCGTATTTACATTTGTAATAAGTCAAGAGCACACTACTACAACTGAAAATTATAGCTACACTACAGCAAACCAAGACGATGAAGGTACCTATCTTTTCTTACTTATAAACATGTATTCAAAACTTACAAGCATGTATATTATTTTTTATTTGTTACAGTTCCGAGCAAACCTCGTGATGTTACCGTAACTGCTGTTACACCTGAAGCAATTCTCCTAAAATGGATTCAGCCGGTACATCCCAATGGACCTATCGAAGGTTATCGTGTTTATTATATGCATGCTAATTTTACTGATGTACAATCTTTAAAAATTAATGGCATACGTGAGCTAGTACGATATAAATTAACTAAATTAGGTAAAGCTTTTAAATTACTTTTATCTAAGATGTTCGGCAACCAGTTTATTTTTTAGAATCTGATACAGAATATGTAATTTGGGTTAAAGCACATACTGCCAAATTTGAAGGCGAGTCTTCTGATAACATTAAAAATAAGACTGATATTAGAGGTCCTAGTGCACCTCGAATATTAAATTTAACATGTCAAAAACCAAGCACAATTGTGATGAAATGGTCTAGACCATCTAAATATGCAAAGTCTATAAGTCAATATAATATTTATATTTATAAGAATGGTGAAAATTTGTATGATAATATAAGTGTAGCTGCCATGCCAAACCAAGTAGAAACTTCTGTTAGTATCAATTTCTTTATATAATTTAAATATTTTTGAATTAACAATTTGAACAAAATATTTTTTAACAAAGGTTTAATTTTATACTCCTATGAATTCGGATTTGCAAATTTAAATTTATAAAAAATAAATCAAAATGTACGTTAAGAGAAGTGAGTCTAAAATAATCATTTCTCTTCATATTAAAATAAATAGAAGCAAAAGTTATAAATGTTCCCCTATTAATAATTGTAAACGTTCTTTTCTGAGACCTCATTTAATCATTAACATTGTTGCTGAATAATGATAATAAAGAGATATAATTTATATTCACAATTGTTTTAACAGTGCGTGGTTACGGTATAATTAATTATTTTTTATAATAAATTTACTAAAGATTTTAATCCTATTACTACTATTGTACCAGTTGTTCATCACTAAATAATCGCCCTTATCTATAAAATGGCAAGTAATACAAAACACCAGTGAATTTAGTTTTGAACTGATGGAGAGATTGTTTTATTTGCTTTTATATATTTCTATGTTGTGAATGTATCTGTTGGGTGAACAAACTTCAAACAGTTTTATGCCATAATTGACTTTTATTCCTTTAATATATTGTTAGAAGCTTAATCTTCCTCTATGTAACAGCAAAGACTCATCTAAGGATAATTATCTGCATTGCAATAATTTTTAACCAAACATCTTCCTTAGTACAGTTGAATGCCCGAAGTAGATGCTCATAATGTCTTTTGAACATAACTGAAAGGGTAATATAACGGATCATAAGAAAATGTTTTTCTAAATATTGAAGTACAGACAACACGATAAAATTATATAGTTCATCATAAGTCGTTTAAAAGAATTTGACACTCCTAAAATATTTTCGATGTGGTCATTTTATATTCTGCATCTTCTTACTGTGTTTATTTGTACACATTACAATAAAGTTCATAACATCATTTGTCCATGGTATTTTAAAGACATCCTAAGGTGACATATTTCTTTGTAATTCAACATTAATGTCTTCATGTAAAATATCAAAATTTAAAGTCAGGAATATTAGTAGTTGTCTCGGTCATATTCTGTAAAATTTTCATTATTTGAAGGGGGTGAATGCGTAATTGCTATTGTTTCATCAATTCCTAAAAGGCTAAAGAGTTTGATCAATGTTTTGACTATCATAACTGTCTCCTGATTTGTAGCCCATATGTCGGTCCACTTACTGAAATAATTTATCGTCACCAAGATGTATTTATTATTCGTCTATTTCTAGGAACAATAATCCTTTGCTTGACCATATTTTGGATTACGTTCTCAGCTTCTTGCTTGAATAAAGGTAGTTGTTTTGGTTCTTGACATCAGTTGAACCTCTTCAATATTTATTTTTGTGCATCAATACCCTTCCCCTCAACCCATCCTCAGTGGTGAAGATGTCTGTGTATCTTGCAATTGGTTGATCAGCCTTCTTCTTTTGTTCTTGGGACAAACTGCTACTTGAAGGCTTGAATACGACATGAACTTTAGATAAATGCTTCACAAACACTATTCTTGTTGGTCTTCATGCAATGTACCACATATGATACTGGTGTGTACAATTCCAATTCACTGCCCTTCAATTAAATCTGGAAATCATTGACATTCATCATCATACAGGTATTATTTCCTTGGCCTCGGCCAGTATTCTCCCAATTAAAATTTCATACCAATATTCCCATGGTTAGCTTCGAGGATTCCTACATGTCCTGCCTGAAAATCTCCATCTGGCCAGCTCATAACTTATTTTACTTCTTGCTAATAATGCCCTCTTCTGCAAGAATTATTTTGATTGCATAATTGTCTCATCTTTGGATAAAAATGTCTTCATCTTCAGTGCCAATATTCTTCAAATCTGATGTGAATCCAAATTTGCACATTAAATCCATGCCCAATATTACATTGTTGTCAATATCAACTACTAATGCTTGGTACATATAGGTTTTACAACCAATTTTAATCTTTACAATAATTTGACCATGAACTGTTGCACAATTTCCTGTAGATGTTCATAATCTGAGCTGTGATGGTAATAATTTCCCATACTTGATGACATGTTGCTTCGCTACTGTCTGTTGCTTCAACAACATTTGAAAATTTTTCCCTGGATTAATACCATAATGATATCACTTGGTTACTGACTTCCACCACCTAATTAGCAGAGCTCAATGTTCATCCTTCTACATTGATCTTCTTTAGTTTTCCTAGTGTTATGTGTTATTGACAGGACTGTTTCTTATTTCTATGCAATTTTTTTGAACTTGTCTCAATTTTCTGCATTTTTCAACATGTGGTCTTCATCGGTTTACTTTTTGTGCTCCAAGTACTTTCAAAGCTGCTTTTCCAGGCTATGCACCTTCCTAGGCTTCTTCTATGGTTTGTAAATGAGCATGGCCATTTGTGCTTGTTTGACTGCTTCAAATTCTAATGCATGAGCTAATGCACTTTAAGATCCTTCAGGCAGACTAATCTTAGTGCTTGCTGTTTGTCCGAACTCAGAAGATTAACTTCAAGTTTCTGAAGGATGTCTTCAACCTATGAACTTCTATTTCTTAATTGGGCATTTCCAATCACAAAACTAGGTAAGAAAATTGGTTTGTAAGTCATCCAGTGCAATTTGCAAAATGGCCAAAGTGTCCCCACGGAAAGCCACTATCAATGTCGTCACCTTTTCTTTGATTTACTTGTTAGATTTTGTGGCTGCCATAAATTGCTTCTAATAGTTAGTCCAAGGTGTTTTCCCATTATATGTGCATAATTTTACATTTTTTCTGAAATTTAAAATGCCATCTTGTATGATTGCTAAATGAAATACTCCCTGCATATTCACTTCTTGTTGTTCATGATGAATTGAGGATATGCCATGTTCTACTTCTTTGGCCATAATAAACTTTCGTGTAACTCATTATATTTGTTGGTTACTTCAACTACTTTTACTTTATTTGCAATTTCTTCTTGTAATTTATTTTGATTTGTCTTAATTTCTTCTTATAATTCATTTTGCCTTGATTTAACCCATAACATTTCCTCTTGTAGTTTATTTGTGATTTCGTATTGTAATTTATTTTGATTTAAGTTCCTCTTTTAATTTATTGTGGTTTTTGATCCCATTTCTTCTAGGTGGGAATCCAATTTATTCAGAAATTTTTACTGCATTTCCAGTAGTGATTACGTAGTTTTAGCCATAGATCTTGTGACTGGAATATATAAAACACTTAACACTAACTTAGAATTATTTAAAATGTATTTACTTATTTTGCTGCATGTTTACAATCGAAACATTAAAATCGCTCTTTTGATACCAAGTACAATAAAGCTTGTAAGTTATTTAATTAGTTATTTTGACTCTCATTTATTTACAATTAATTATAATTCTATGCTAATCATTTATATACAATATTTATATGAAGTACAATTTATCTTTCTAGATATACCTTTCCATCCCAATATCAAATCTAGAATTAACTAAGTTGTGATTTATCTGCTGATTTAAACTATAACTTCTAGAACAATACAGAAAAGTAAGAAAAGGTAATTCATTAAAGATAGTAATTCAATATAGGGCATGACTCAGCATGGCAAATTCCATTGGGTGTCTCATAACAAATGCCACTGCTAATTTTGTTACAGTATTTATGCAGCTATAGATATGTGATTCTGTAGGTAAGTAAAAGTGACTACAATTGCAGATGTGTGCATATTCATATGCCTGCACTTGCAAACATTCATCAATGGGTTAATATGGTTTCTGTATGTTGATTTATTTATAACCTTTAAAAAATACAAATGATATAGTATTTGCCTCCTATAAATACCAAGTTAAATCAAAAGCAGATTTATCCAAGGTACATCTAAAACTGAATACAACAAGATAAATTGCAAATCACATTTCAATATATTTGATGGTTTCATAACGAAATAAGACATCCCAATATGGTATTGAACTGCTTATGCTATTTATTTTACTCTAAAATTTAAGAACAAACATTATATCAATAAAATAGAGAATAGAAAATAAACTGTTATGTAGAGTGTATACGATTCAAGAAAGTTATTTAGCAATGAAATCGTTGAGTCGAGCATGATGCCCACAAAACTAACCTAAGTATAATAATCTTCGTGGAATGACTGCTTTGTACAAAATCAGTCCCAAAGTTAAAAAAGTTCTGTTTGAGTTTGATAACAAAATGCTGGAATGGCTTAAAAAAAAAGACACCTTTGTTATAGGGTCATTTCAGCATTTTTGTTATCAAATTTCAGAATATCTGTTTTAAGCTTGCTGTTCACTTGAAGCAGGGTATTGTTGTTCTGTAAAGATCATTCAATATGTATACAAAATGGTAATCATAAAAGATGCAAATTAATTCAAGAAAATTAAATGAAATAATTGCAACTTTGAAAATGAGAGAATACAATTAAAAATTACAATGGTATAGGTTAGAATTTAGGGGGTACATAGGGAAGTGGGAGACCCTTCTAATCCTTTAGTATAATACTTCTACACTAGCAAACTGAGTCATTGAATAATATAGTATGAAGTGTGGTATTTTGTCAATTTTATTTGTTAGTAAGCTCTTAATAAACAATCAGCAACAATTAAAATCATTTTAAGCATGTTGAAGGTACTAACTACATATGTCAAGATCATAGCGCTGACCTCCCTTGTTATGGAGTTTGAGCATTCATTTCATTTAAATCGGAACTATTATTAAAGATGATTTAAATATAGTATAGAATTTTACAACTACTACCCATCATGCTATTCCCTTCATAGGGCAGGCAAAAGCTAGCACCATTACCTTTCAATCATATCCCCAAAACATCAACCTACAAAATGCACCTTATTTTATCTGTTTTTACACCTTACTATTCTCCATCCTTTCCTCCCTTTACACATTTCTTTTTCTGTTATCAGCTTCACATATTGAGTTTGACAAGTTCTTCTATGTCTTGTCCTCTTCATGTGACATTTAAAATTTCTTTAACTATGTTCAACCACCTTTTCTTTGGTCTACCCCTTCCTTGCTTTCTATTGACTCTTTCTTCATATAGTCTTTTTGTTAAATGTTCATTGCTCCTTATTTGTATATGCTCACACCATCTTAACATACAGATCAGATAGTGACACTTTCATATCACTTTTTTTTACATATTTATTCCCTGTTAAGTCTTGTTTTGCCACATGCATTTTTCAAATACCTTAAGCATACTCCATTTATTTTACTTACATGTTTCTTCTAGCATACCCAGGTCTCACTGCCATACTGTCAGAACTAACATTATTGTACACAGCTCTGTTTACATTCATACTCAGCTGTACATGTTTGGTCACTGATCACATGCCACCAATTTGAATTTACTTTTCTTTTAATTTCACCATCCATTTAGCTATCACTTATGAACATTCTACAAACATACATAAACTCATTCACTTGCTATATCGTCTCCTTACCCAACAATAACTTGCATATTTGCCCACCACCTTGCTTATCAAACACAATCAGCTTAGTTTTACTACCATTACTCCTCAAATCCACACTCCCGAAATAATTTTATTTAACATCCACTGCATTTGATTCATACCATTAGCTACCGGAACTTCCTCATCTGCATACAGCAATACTTTCATTTTTGTTTCTCTACAACTATCCCATGCATTTCCTTACATGCATTTTTGACACATTTATCCATAAAGACATTAAATAACTATGGAGACCTTGACCAATTTTAAAATACTTGTTTACAGTTCCATTTATTTTCACACATGCTCTACTTCCATCATGTACATGGTATTTCAAAAATAAGAGGCATTACATTAACAGCAGACATGAAAAATGCTTATAAACCAGGTGTCCAAATTGGATAGTTTTTAAAATATTTGTAATTAAAATTTTAAGGTCTCCCCTGCTTTTAACTTGGTCTACAGTATCTAACAGGAAGTCGCTGGTCAGCTGTCAGTTTCTAGCAACAGAATGACGCATATGGTTTCACACATCATGAACGCTCTCAACTGATTATTAAATACCTGTAAATGTATTGAATTGCTAATTACTATTTAAAATAAAAGGTTTGATTTTCTTCCTTAAAATTTATGATGGCCTTTTAATGGACATTTACAATTTCCTTGAAATAAAAACGAGTTTTTAGTTAATAGGTACATTTTTATTATTGGAAAGGTAAACATTTTTATAAATAACTTTCACTTTCTACAATGTTTCAAGCCATTATAGCATGATGTTAAATTTTACACAAAATTTATAAACAATCTGTGCTAATCGAATGTCTTTTTAGACATAAATTGCATTTTAATAATATTTAATATAGATATTTGCAATCAATTGCATTGTGAATAATTTAAATGTGGAAATAGTTCAAAATCAAAATAGTAAATAAGTTTCATACAAGTTTGACATTTTTTGTATGCATTAATACATATATTTTATACAACTAATGTGAATCAAACAGACTTTAATTTTATATATGCCTACTAAAATTAAAACTTACATATGTTAAGTTTAGATATTTAATAATTAACTTTTTTAACATTAGTTCATAAATAATTTATAATTAATAAGAGTTTTATAGAAGAAAGCAAATGTAGATAATTTAAAAGAATGCGTTCTATTATTTGTTATTAAAACAACTTATATTTTGTAAACAGAAACAAAGTGGCTTTATGGTTTTCATCATATTTCATAGTAAAGCATAGTAGTCTTTCTATTCTTAAGTATTTACACAGTTTTTTGTTTTCCTCATTTTTTTGAATTTTATTAATTCAATCTTTACTTCCATCTACATTCATCCTGTCTCTGGTATTCCCATACAATCCTAGAAAATGTTGTTTCCAATGATCTCTGCCCTTTTAACCATCCTATCCCATTTCATTATCATTGTTCAGTATTCTTATTCCTTTGTTTACACCCTGTTTTGCATTCTTTACCTACTTCTAAAATAATTTTTAGTTACTTTCATTACTTTAGGATCTCTTAACCAATTCATGCAGCCTTTAATCACAAACAATGAAATCAATCAAGCATCTAGCTGCCTCTCTTTATCATGTAAACAAATAAATACTTTTATGTTTGGACGTGTATTCTAAACAAACAAACCTTTCTGTATACATAAACTAATCAGCCCCTCATCATTCTCATTAATTTTGGAGCCTTAATAAGATCCTATTACATAATCATCAGCACTTTCCTTTCTGACTCCCACTGATCTATTTAAATCACTCAATAGAATCACTGTTATTCACTTTGAATGTAT
The DNA here is from genome assembly GCA_024586415.1 of Phrixothrix hirtus. Taxonomy (NCBI): domain Eukaryota; kingdom Metazoa; phylum Arthropoda; class Insecta; order Coleoptera; family Phengodidae; genus Phrixothrix; species Phrixothrix hirtus. The sequence continues at coordinate 1,347 of JAHWXV010378676.1, read as the reverse complement.
TAAATATGTTATCTAGCTCATACCAAAGATTCTTTTCATCTTAGTCATCGCCATTCACAGGTGCATAACATGCAAAGAGGCACTACTTTCATAATTTATATTTTCATACAGATCCACAGTAAATGAGGAGACACCAATTTATACTCCTTAACAAATTCGTTCAAAATCAAACTCCGTATTTTCAATTTATGCATCTATTTTTCAACCCAGACTAAAAACAAAACCTTCATCCACTTCTACCCCTTCTCATTATTTGCTTTTTACTTCAGTTACACACAACACATCCACATTTTTTTCATGTCATCTAAAATCTCTCATTCTTTCATATATATGCTTATATTATTTCCAAAAGAAAGTGCGTATATTTATTTGACAGTTTTATTACCTTTCCTACTTGACAATAATACTTGGTCTAGTAGATAATTAGTTGTAATTGTTGCTTGATTAAGATACACCATTTTTGTGTACAAATTTATTTATTAAATTAATAGTAAACGTTATTTACAAAATCTGAATTTTTAAATCCTAATTTTTGATTAAAACCTGTCTTGTTGTAGTTATGTACAGTTTTTATTTAAAAGATGAAATATTTATAGAATATTGTATTCTATTGTCAATATTGATGACTTTTGACATATAGTTTAGAAGTTTTGTTTTTGGGCGGATAGAGGCACTCAAGTTTTATTATAAGTTGGAACAGTGTAGTTCTGTACTATGCAGATTAATGACACTGAATTCAATATGGCTGTTCAAAATTTTGTTTTGCGGTGCGTACCTTATTGAGTTTCTTTAAACAATATTGGATATTTTTATTATCGAGCATGATTAAACAGAATTTAAGTGATTTAACAAATTTTATGTGGGTGTTGAGCTTTATCCTGTTTGTAGAGTTTTTGGTGATTGTACTGGAGAGAACTCCTATAAGTCTACTTTCATAGGTTCGGACCATACTGGAGAAAACTCCTTTAAATCTTCAGTTGTAGCTTTGGACTGTACTGGAGAAAACGTCTATAATCTGCTTTTGAAGATACAGGCTTCAGAACTCGGTAACTAGGTGTCTTAATGGATAGTATAAGGTAGGTGTACCCTAAATTACTCAATTTTTGCAAGATTTCGAACACTGCAATATTTACATTGATTAGATTGTAATTAGATTTGGTTTTTAGAACAGCGATTAAGTATTTGGTTACTTAACCCTCGATGACGGTTCTACGAGGGTTGCCTTTTAAGTAGTTGCAAAAACTAGGAAAGATAACAAATTTTTTGGAACAAACTGTTTTATTGTTTTTCAAAATATTCACCTTTAAGTTTTATACACTTTTGCATGCATTCAAACCACTTCTCGAA
>JAHWXV010378674.1:0-13146 GCA_024586415.1 Phrixothrix hirtus | reverse complement strand
ATGTGCATAAATATATTGCACCAATAGCAGCTATTTAAGTGCTCTCTTAAATACAAATGAAGATGGTATTAAATTGTTAGTTGCAATTGCACTGAAGAAATACAACATGTCTACTACTCGAAAATATGTCAAAAGTGCTGATTGTTTCTGTTACATTTGTGGAAGCTTCATTGTTATCAGTCAAAAGAAAAATATCAGTGATTTAGTTAAGCAGTTGTACTTGGCTTACTTAGGCATGAAACTTGCAGATCAAGACAAGTTGTGGGCTTCTCGCCAAGTGTGTAAACCATGTGTGGAAAATCTACAACAATGGAGCAAGGTAAAACGCCATAAATTAGCTTTTGGTATTCCAATGATCTGGCGCAAACCGAGAAACCATGTCGATGATTGCTATTTTTGATTAGTCCAAGCTTCGGGTTATAATAAGAAAAATAAGAATAAAATTGTGTGTCCAAATCTTGACTCAGCTATTCGACCAGTGCCTCATTTCGATGAAATACCTGTGCCAGTTTATAAAAAGCTTCTTTCACTTGAGGATGAGGGCGATCAGGATATGCCAGAAGCTCTGGAGGAGCAGGGCCTCGATATTGATTTTGAGAACGAAGATTTAATTTCTAAGTCTGGACCACAGCGTTTTACTCAAGTAGAATTGAACGACTTAGTAAGAGATTTGGGTCTATCGAAGGAATCATCTGAACTACTTGCTTCAAGATTACATGAAAAAAAATTACTCGAGCAAGGTACGAAGATAACTTCTTATCGTAGCAGGGAAAGTGATCTTTTACAATATTTTAAACATAAGTGTGGGTTGGTTTATTGTAACAATGTGGAAGGTTTGCTAATTGAAGTGGGAGTTACACAATATCATCCCAAAGAGTGGGGTTTGTTTATAGATGGTTCAAGCAGAAGCCTCAAGTGTGTCTTACTACATAATTGGAATGTATATGGTTCTGTTCCTCTTGGATATTCTGTTAACTTAAGAGAAACATATGAAGATATTAAAAACGTTTTGAAGTTCTTAAAATATAAAGAGCATAACTGTGTGGATCTTAAAATGGTAAACTTTTTACTTGGATTCCAAGGAGGATACACCAAGTTACCGTGTTTTCTGTGCATTTGGGATAGTCGAGCAGGAAGCCAACACGGGAGTCAGAAATACTGGTCTCTTATAACATCCTTAGATGTTGAAGAAAACAACGTTATAAACTAACCATTAGTGAACAGAGAAAATATCATTTCTCCACTTCAAACTAGGTATTATGAAGCAATATGTTAAAACTTTAGATTTTCAGGGCGACTGCTTTTAATATATATATGTGATACATTTCCACGACTTAGTTACGAAAAAATTAAAGTCGGTGTTTTCGATGGACTGCAGATTAAAATTTTAATGAAAGACCCAAATTTCATCAACGCTATGAATGAAATTGAAAAAGAAGCATGGACTTCATTTACGATGGTTGCCAACAATTTTTTGGGGAACAAAAGAACTTGCAATTATAAAGATTTAGTGGAAACAATGCTTAAAAATTTCTACCGCCTTGGTTGCAACATGAGTATAGAGCTTCATTTCCTAGACAGTCATTTCGACAGATTTCCCGAAAATTTAGGTGCGGTAAGCGATGAACAAGGCGAAAGATTTCATCAAGATTTACAAATTATGGAAGATCGGTACCAAGGATGATGGGATACTCACATGATGGAGCATGATTCGAGCATTCAAAGAGATTGCCAAAACAGGCAGTACAGCAGAAAGTGCTACAAATAGAAATTTATTCCCTGAAACATATGAGTTCAATTTTATTGTTATTTGTTTATAAATACTTTTGCGATTGTTACTAAATATTGCCTGATTCTTTATGTATGTAATTTCCATATTTAAATAAATAAATTGTTATAATTTTGAACTTTATTCTATATCAGAGTCAACAACTTTGTGGCTCTTAATGGTTCTTGAAAAGGAAGATATGGTATAGCGCAAAATTTTGACGTGATAAGTAAAAACCAATATGAATTTCGCAATCAGCGCACACAAGTTAGTAAATAATAAGTCTCAATTTGAAGTCAGCAAAAATCGTGTTGGCGAATGTTATTAGTTAATGTCAGACCATCCGATCTACCAACCTTGATTAAGAAATTCCTACTTCTTCCTGGTGTTGCAATTTCTACGTCACAGAGTATATTTAAATTTTACTTTGTTATTTTAGTTGTCAAATATTTCACTCTTAATATATTCGAATTCATTTTAATTGAAGCGCCTGTGGATTTTTGCTTGCGTTGCATTGTAATAACTGAAGATTCTGAAAGATATTTTACGTTTAATTATAATTTTTTGTTGCGTAAAACCGACGAATGCTATGAACTATGAAGGCTGTGAAGAAAGCAAGCTTAAAAAAATGAAAAACTAGCAAAATACCGAATACATAAGGATTAAATTTAAGGTTATAGAAATTGTTCGAACTTTCTGTCCTCTCAAATTCACAATCTACATCGTTTTCTATCAGCCCTATTTGAGTTAAGTAAATGCATAGGACAAATTTTCTGAAAGGTTTCTGCAACAACAGTACGCAGTTCTTGCATATCCTCAGAACGGTTTTCGTATACGTTGTGGCGTTAGAAGGAGAATAAAATAAAATAATTTAGGTAATGATTAATTACTTAATCTGCTAGCTCAAGGCCTTATCCAAGGAGACTCAAAAATAATAATACTCAGGGCGCCATCATTAAGTGAATAAATAAATAAATAAATGTGAATTTGAATCGTGGTCTCTTACTTTTAATGCCTTACCGTATATTTGGAAGTAAATCTGTAAATTGAATTGTAATTTGCACTTCAATAAAAAACAAATTAACAGTAGTAAGACCTTGGTTTATTTGTAGGATTAGTTTAAGCTATTTATTGTAGTAATTTAAGATTACTAAATCAATTGATAGTATGGTATGCAAACACTTCGTAATGCAGCAACTTATGCAATGGAAAAATTAATTAACTGTAAGCTGTCAAATGCTATAAAAATATGTAACTGACTTGATATTGAATTAGTTGATAGAACTTTCTAAATCGAAGATATTATTTGATCAAATGTATCACCTACGATAGAAGTTTATTTGTTAATAACTGGTAGAAACTATGAAAATGAGTTAAATTGAACTTCTATCGGTTCGCAAGCCCTATGTCTAACCACATATAAGTATGATGATGGCAAAGGAAAATGGTTATATATTAGCCTAACACAATTTAATTAAGATAAATATTTAATATCACTCAATTAACAAAAAGGATTCAATCGTTAACTAATAACCAAGAAACCATAAATAGCTCAATTACTTACAAATTCAATTATCGTAATAAATACATGTAAATAAATTACAGAAAAAATGTTACATAACCAAACGAGTGGCATCATGGAATTTACTTTCTTCGATGGTGACCCATATTTTGGTTTATGGAATGAACTAATTCACCGCAACAATCATCAATAATTCCTATGAACTTGGAGCCGGATGGTATATATTTGTTTGAAAGGGGACTGGGCACCACGTGCATCAACGGATAACGGAAAATTTTCAACCAGGTATTACAATATCCACATAACCTTCTGAGTGAATTAAGATTTACTGAAAACTTAACGAGATCACTTATAAACGTGAAAGTAAAAAGTAAAAATAAAAGTAAAACATCAGGCATAAAACAAAGAAAAAAACCTGAAAATTATATAAAGCTTTGGAATACTGAAAAAAAAATGGTTGAACGTACCTGCATTAATTTTTAGCAAGCCTTTAAAATGTAACTAAATAATCAGCTTTAGAATAAATAACATCCAAAATGTTTCATAAATCCCTCAAATATGTAAATTACATTGTAGTCTGTAATTCTGCTTATGAAAATTCAAGATGTTTCCAGCAAAATTAAAAGAGGAAACCTACACACTTCTACTGCGTGCTCATTAACATTTACAACGGAAGCATAGTTTTTCTGATGCCACCTTCGGCGTTTGTGATTTGTGGATAGAAAAATGGACACCATCTAATAGCATAAAAGTGAAACGACAGAAATGATGTACAGGATGCTACATAAATGAATGACTTAAAACAAAATGAAGTAAGATATTAAATAATAAATTTAAAGATTGTGAATATTATTGGAAAGATATATTTTAACGGTTTTGTCAAAAAATCGTTACAACGGGATTTTTTGAAAATCCCCACTTAAAAAATTCAAAAATTGTAAATGTGGCGACGTAGCTAGTCAAGCTGTATAGCTGTTTGTAGAAATAGTTCTGTGGTAATATTGTGCAGGCGCGCCATCCTGCAGAATAAAGTCGATGTTTCGTAATTCTTTGGAAATGTCGGCTCAAGCTAAGGTAGTTTATTTTATAAATTTTGAAGATATCGGTTTGGGGTTAAATTTCCTTCATACATTAGAAATTTCAGTTTAGTGCTTACTGTAAAGCAGACAAGATTAAAACAAAAAGGCCCTTTTGTTTGACGCTTAAATGTAGGATGAACATTTTCGTTTGTCGACTGCCGATTGCTTAAAAGATTAAATAATTCTGCAGTTGTGCAATCCATATAATTGTCCGGCTAAAATCTGGATCGGTTTGAATTATTTCCATATATCATTCACATAAAGGCATTCCTCCATTGTAATCATCTAAATAAATTGTGTGGCGTTATTGAAATTTCATATGGGCGATATTTATTTCCTTTAAGTATTCTGTAAGCACTGGTTTTTGGAATACCTACACTTTGCGCACTTTATACAAACTGTAGAATTAGGTTCGAATACATTCAATACGCTACTAGTGTTTACTTTATTTTCCTTATTATATTTCTTACTGCGAGGAACCGCCAAGGAACCATGATTGTTTAAGTTTTATTTTAACCTTGAAGAAATAGTGTGATTTGGTTTTCGTCTTTCGAGAAACCTTATGAATGAAAGTGATATTTAAATTTACTTAGAAATAGGATTCATAATGTAAATACTAATTTAAGTAAAGATTGGATGCCATATTTGCATTTTCTCCACATTCGTGGTAGATAGATCTATATCATACCATATTTTTTATAATATTCTTATATGATTATGATTTGGTTAACCTGGATTTAACTGCAGCACTGTTTGTCAACTAAGTTCTGTCATTAACTATGACACCAAGGTAGCGCTTTCTAATTTGCTGCTTGTAGCATAGCACGTTCTGAATTAAATCTACATGTATATGCATATTCGTGACGCCATTTCTGCTTAGTAAAAAATAAATTTTTTTTTTATATTTTCCTTTATTGTATTTTCCTCAAAATATAAAGTGTTAAATATCATTTGATGTAGAATTCAAATATATAAAAATATATAGTATTCCGTTTAAAAATTGAAAGTTTGCGTTGTATCTCTAAATATATCGACAGCACAAGAGCTTGATTTATTCCAATAAATTCTAGATAAAATTTTCTATTAAAATCAGTTTTCTTTATATTACAGCATTTTAGAATAACTGAACATGATCTGGTACATGATCCAAATAGACAAATTTTATAGATCGCCCTGTACCTTCCGTCTCATTACGATATTAAAGAACGTTTTGGACCAACGCCGTTTTCTCGAAAAAGTAGCACAGAAATAATCAGCTTTTTTGTATCTCTTCCCGTTTTCAAGGTATCGTGCAATTATATCAACAATAGAACTGTCTGTACACCACGCAAGCATGAAGTGGAGTATTGCTTTACATAGATAACTAAAAATGTACTAGAAAACGAATTGGCGAGTCTTATCTGAAATATATTCACTTCCAAGCCTTTTAAGTTATGTGTACGCAGATGTTTGAGTGTAAAATATGGTCAAGCAGTAGTGACACAAAAACTAAAAGCATGACGAGAAAAAAGACCCTTCAAATATATTTGTTGAAGTAAATTTAATATTATTTATACTTACAAAATGTGAAATGCGGAAAAGGCGTCAATAAGAAAAGAAAATTAGTTCCTAAGTACAGTGAGTATTTTCTGAATGACGAATCGTACTTCACATTGGATTGATCTAATTATGCTACTGTTAGTACAAAATCGCATAGAAGAGCCGGTATCTCAATCTCCAGGTCATCATTAAAGGACATTTCAACGTTTCCGAAGATATTGCAGGTGTGGCTACCAAGTATTACCAGAGAAAAGTAGGTGAATTTGTTGTTCTTTTCTAGTCAGCTATGAATCAAGACATGTATGTTCGAATAAATACATAGGGAAAAAGTTGCTTTCATTTTCTAAAACACGTCACATTTAGGCCACACTTGGAATTATCGACATTTAGATGTGTCTTGCCAATTCTATATTCAATACATTCACGACCAAAAATTCAATAAATATTGAAAACTACGATCAATAGGTTAAATTCAGAACAGCCTTAAATATGCCCTCTCTCAAAACAAACGACTTTAATGAAAATAAAATTCAGGAGTAACTTCTAAATCAAACTTTTCATTATAGTACTAATTGCTAACTAGTTTTGGGGTAGTTTAATGCCGCATTTTTAAGATATTATAATAGTAATTATACTAAACTAAGAGTACAATATTTTTTGTAAAAATTGATACTCGGTTATTAAAATTTTGCTGATGAAACATTTTTGTTAATAAAATTTAAGATAAGACAGCGATTGGTGTATTTTCCAGACAGACACAAACTGTACCCGCATAATTGTTTTAAATATCTTAATTTTATGAATAAAGTAGAGTAAGTCTCCCAATCAAACTTAAAGTCTAATTATTAGAAAGAGTAAAGGTACGGATTTAGCTAACGTTTTCGTATTTAAACCAATTCAATAAATGAATGGCTAATACATCTTCAGGCTTAATGTATCAAATATCTTGTATAAGCTCTATAGAATCTAATGAATATAAATGCAATTAAAAAATTGAATAGATCATAAAACCTTTTACTTATACAATTGTTTGTTAAAATTAATATTTTAATGAATTTTCAATTTTTCAAAACATCGTTAGATATAAATTAATTAATCTGGTCTAGGATTAAAAAAGAAGTTTCTAGGAAACACTCAAGAATAAAATAAAATTAGGACGAACATATTTGAAAGGATGTATTTATTTGAAGTGAGATATAATGAAAGTGGAATTTTTAAAATAATGTTGATCAATGTTTTAAAAAACTTTTCAACGATGTTTGAAAATTTGTACATTAGAAAAGGTGGTAACATTATATTATTTTTAGGTAATGGTAAAGTCCTCTATTAATTTTGATTATAAATTATCTTCGTTGTAGTCTGTTATGTTTTGTGTTATAGAAACGTGGATTTGTGTTAAAGCAGGTAGCCTTGGTATCATATCAGTAGTTAGTTTTAAATAATGGAACTTATTCTTTTAGTAAATGTTATTTATTTTATTAACCCATAACCATCCAACATCCCATTTTTAGGATATGTGTTTTTTAATAAATATCCTTAACATATTTCTTTAAAATGCAGTTCTAATAAAATGAAGCCATAGAGAAGGCTACAGTTATGGTACTATGTTGAATATATGGCACTACAATCCGATGAGCTGCTATTGAGAGAGCGTAAAACTTAGAGCATTTTGCGAAAATGGCTGCTATGGATTGGCTATTCAGAAAGTCGATTACATTTTCATCTATAGCCGCTTTGAGGGTGCCAAGCGCGCCCATCTTGGTATCTGTGCATTCCATGGCTCAGCAATATCCAGCCCAGTTAGCGCGAGGTTTGTGTCGTTCCCAGTTATTTCACAGTAACAGTTTGAAATGTGTGCCGCAATAGAAAATCTCGCGAGTTGTGAGGTGCTATCTGTAATAAAGTTTTTGTTAACGAAAAAATGTAAACCTATTGAAATTTATCGACAACTGTGTGAGGTGTACGGGACAACGCTATCACTGAAGGTGGAGGGCGTCAATGGTGGATTCAGTTTAAAAATGGTCGAACTAATGTACACGACGAAGAGCGAAGTGGACGACCAAGCATTGTGATTGATGACATTGTTGCAAAAATTGATGAAAAACGGAGCTTTCACTAAGTTTTCCACAACTTTCACGCAGTTTTTTGCATGAAATTGTTTCCCAGAAACTAGGATATCACAAACTTTGTGCAATATGGGTCCCAAAACTCCTGACAGAAAATCACAAGAATCAGCGTATGGCAGCGTCATTAACATTTATGGACTCTTACGTCAAAGATGGCCGATTCATTACTGGATCGAATCCTAACGGGAGACGAGACATGGCTCAAATATGTGAACTATGAGGCCAAATTGCAGTCTATGAAGTGAGGGCAGACAAATTCAGCAAAGAAGCCGAAAAAATACATGCAACCTTGTTTGCAAGGAAAATTATGGCAAGCGTTTTTTGGGACAGGAAAGCCGTGCTTATTGTTGATTTTCTTGAACGTGGAACAACAAAAAACTCTGAGTGGTATTACCAAACTTTGCAAAATATAGAAAGAGCGATTCAGAACAAGCTCAGAGGAAGGTTGAGTGCAAAAACTTTGTTTTTTCATGATAACGCCCGACAACACATGGCAATCGCACCCGACAAGTCCTTGAAGATTTTCAGTGGGAGGATTTCTCATCCACCAAACATCCCGGACCTTTTACCCAGCGACTTCCACCTCTTCTCAGCACTTTGATGACGGTGAGGAACTGAAGGAGGGTGTGACTAATTGGTTGAAGTCTCAGGCGGCAGAACTTTATGACAATGGAATTTCAAATCTTGCCTACCGTTATGATAAGTGCCTAAATTTGTATAGTGACTACGTTGCAAAATAGTATTTCGGTGCCTCTTTCAAATGTATATAATACATTTTTTTTCTTGTACTGAGTTTCTTTTACAACAAAAAGTAATCGACTTTCTGGATAGCCCTCGGATATATTAGTGATGACTTACATATTTGCAGTGCTCTAAATGCATGATGAATATATTCTACAACGGTTGGTTTGTAAAATACAATCTAGATATGAAGCCATTGTGCATCTTTGCTGTTATAAATTGGTCTTCTTTGTTAGCGTCCCAAATTTGGGACATTGGGCGAAAGTGGAAGCAAGTAACCTTAGTGATTTTGTGTACGTTTTACATTTGTTACTGTGTATTTACTGAAATTTAATCAGCATAGTTGTGATGGTATTCTAAAATAATACGGTGAGTACTAAAAATTATTTAAGTATACATGAAATAGAGCAACCACTAGAAGATGGAACAAATTGCAAAAGGAAGGCAAAGTTCTCTTGATTATCAATTTGACAAATCAAACGAAATTCTTATACTTAAATTGAATGATAATAAACCAGTGGCCCTTGCACTATTTATGGTTTTATTGAATCTTTGAGGCAATCTTAACGTTACTCATGTAAGGACTAAACGAAACCTCATACACTATAGCAATCCCCAAATTGATACAGAAATATAATACTAATGGGTGAAATGGACTTACTCGACAAATAAGTTTCTCTGTACCGGACCACAATCTGTTCAAAGAAGTGGTGGAGGCCATTATTTACGCAAGGTTTGTGTTATAGCGGTATTAAGCACATGAAGACTATATCAATTTCAAAATTCCCAAGGAAATGTAGAGCTCCTGGATGTACGAAAAAAAATTGTGTTATCTTACCTTTCTAAATCAACTGCTTCTACACCAAAGAGATCCGGCCCACTATAGTCAAAGCCTCTAGCTGGACGTGTAAGTTTGGGATTGCAATTTGATAAAGGAGGGCATTTCGTTATGCCAAAACAGACACAAAGAAGGTGTGCTCTATATGGAGAAAAGACTGCTAGAGTATGTAGTAATTGTAATATTACATTGCATGATATTTGTTTCGCACCATTTCATACAAAGTAATTTAGTTTTAGTATAAAGGTCAATTAAATAAGCGTTGTTAAAAATATTTAGTTTCATAAAATATTCTATTCTTTACTTTTATGTATTCTTTACGAGCATTTCTTGCCACTTTTTAGAATAGCCAATTGATATTTGGAAAAGTACTCATAAACTCGACTTTGCTATAATTTAATGAGTCCAATTTGCTTATAATTTAAGGAACTACGACTGATAATGGGTTAATAAAGAATATTTCTTCGTATTTACTGAAATTGAATTTATTGGAAATGTGTAAGATCTTGTGGTTGCTGTCTGGGCTGAAATTGTAAGAATTAACAGCTGGATGTCTTGAAAATCTTGAAATACAGGTGTTATATTTTTACATCAACGTTACATTGTTACATGTATATTTGTATATACATTAGTAATTTAATTGATTTCAGTTTATTTAATTTAACAATACCATTTCATCATATATTCATTTATATTTGGTTGTAGTATTTTTCAGAATATTGATTTTCAAAAATAACAGTGACGACGTTGTGAATTTACCAACAAGTTTGGCTAATACGCATGTCAATCTTTTGTAAAGATTTGTGAACGATTTTGAGACTTTCTCTTTTCTTGCATTAAACGTGTTGTATTGATAGTTTGTTTAAAATATGTTCTAATAAAATAAATTTAAAATAAAAATATTATATAAAAATGAAATTTCTTAGTGTAATATATAATCATTTTCATTAAAATGAATATAATTATAAAGATTTAAAAATATTTTTTAAGATTAATTAATAGTACAATATGATTGCAAACGTTCGAAATTCGCCCATTTTCTTTGGTAATTATAACTTAGTTAATTTTTCCTTGTTCTTGTAGTTTGATTTCGGTCAGGAAGAATTGGCTTATTTCAAGGAAGCAATTACAATCTTTATTTAAAGATTGATACAGGTTTAAATCTATATCGATTCTAATGCACGTGGTGGAAAGTTTAAGCCTGCTATTATCTCGTTACATCGTATAAAGGTCAAGTACCTGTAATTGAAATGAGTAAATTATTTTACTTCTTAAGCATAGCGTAGTTTAACTCAATTTGTAACGACAAAAATAAGGAAGACCATTCGACCTTGCTCTTTGAAATAATAAAGTTAGAGCAATTCATATTAATAGTAAATTTAAATTTTTGAAAGGAATACTAATTTATATTACCGAAACTCAATTTAATTCTTTCTTTGTAATCAACTAATTAAATACATTAATTTTATTATTTTTGATGTTAACAATTTGTAACTTCAAAAATAAGTCAGAACCTTATTGATAATACAGTTCGTTGTATATTTTACCAAACTTAATTTTCAGTTTCTTAAAGAACATATTACTTGTGTTTGTATTCTACAGCAGTCTGCATCTTCCCTTTTTTGTTCAAGCAACGAAGTGTGAACCAGATTCCAACGTGCAGCCCAAATGGATAAGAGATGGTAAGGTTACAAGGAAATCAATAATCGAAGCTCTGATTAAGTATTTATTTGCACTCTTTATCTGATTTCATATAAAGTGTGTTATTAATTTGTTTCTTTAAATAATTTTGTCATTAATTAGATTTTAATTGTAGCCTCTTTGTTTTCTTTCCAGTGTGCATATTTATTATCCCCAGAAACAAATAGTATCCAACAGTAACTATTTCACTACATAGTTCTTTTCTATCTGCCGCAATTCACCGTCTGGCACCCTTAAAAAATAAATCTTTGAATGCTATCTAAGAGCAGATCTGACGCACCCTCCTGTAAAGTCTCAGAGCTAGCTAATGTAACTAATATCCCGTTATAAGAACGGGGTAATAGGCTATAATTTGTCTTTTCTTTAACTTTATAAAAAATGCTTTATTCTAAATTTTAATACTCTGGTATAACTTTGTACAAAAGATAGCGTACTCTTAGTTTAATGTAATTGCTATTTGAATGGCTTCAAAATGAAGTAACAGATTACCTTAGTTGACAATTATTACCAGAATAAAATTTTCTATCTACAAGTTATCCTTGGGTTTTATTTACGATAAATCCATTTAAGTTACTGAGGAGCAAATAATATAAGACTTCTTAGAATTTAATCGCTTGAATGTCTCCGTCAATTACAAAATAAACCATCCATAACAAATTCTTTATCAATTATGATCTATAAGCTAATTAAAATAAAAGTCATCGAGAGATAGCCTAAAGTGTGGCTATACTGCAAATTAGAATAAAAGCGAAATGCGATACTACGGCAATGCAGTTTGCAATATACACCGATGTTAGACAAGGAACGAACAGGGTTTGATTGTTAGCTCAACCGCCAAATTGTTGCTAAACAATAATTAATAACATCAAAATTTTGAAACATAAATTATAACTTCTTTGTGGCATAACAGCGTTTCATTAGTTTGTTGTTATTCCTTTGAAGTAATGCAATAAATACTACAATTGTTATTACGTGATTTTGCCTTGTCTTATTTAATTTGGAAAAGGATAACTATAATAGTCCTCTATATTTATTCTTGATTAAATGGCAAGTTGTCTTAAATATCTAAAGCAGAAAGCTGTTTGCATTATTTTCATAAAATGTTTAAAGTGAGCAAACAGATGAACTTTTACTTGTTTGTATACAAAAAACAAATTAAAATGGACTCTTAAATATGCATTCGTGTTTGTATGTAAATATATACATAGAAGGTTTAATAATAAAGAGAGTTTTCGCTAATTCGTGCGGTTTCACGTAATTCGGGAAGGGCAAGTAATTAATTTTTAAAACACTACTCGAACAAAATACGAGTAAAAGGTACATGCGATAAAAACCAAGATCTTCGCTAAATAGGCCTATATGTTCGGTTGACAATTCGCTTTCATTTATCCCTTGCTAACGATAAACACGGATACCCTGTGGTAACCTTCCCTTTACATGGCTACATAATGGTCATTACTTATGCTTTTTGCAAACCAGACACAAAGTTCTACATGCATTTTGTGACAATATGCGAACAAGCTTGTACCAGTTCTGAATTAAATAAAATAGTTGATACAAAGTAATTATGCATATAAGATATTCTTTCAACGACTGATTCTATTTCTTAGTAATTAGGAAAACCAATATAGTAAACCGAATTTGCTAATAGGGAACCTCCTTAGAGTTTATATTTAAAAAAATTATCATATAATCTAATAAGTATTTTACAAATTAAGTAACAGTTCGGAAATCATTTGAAAATAGATTTGAAGTGAGCAAAAGGTATACGAGAAAATAATCATTAACACATTAGTTTTAATAATACACACACACACACACACACACACACA
>JAHWXV010378670.1:0-13310 GCA_024586415.1 Phrixothrix hirtus | reverse complement strand
AATTTTTTAATTAAAGTTACACAGTTTAAACCAAAAATTGTTTTAATTATAACCTAATTTTGTTTTATTAACCAATACAAATCTACTAACGCACACAAATATCAAACAATTGTCAATTTATTAACGGAGCTAATATCAAACTGGATCGAAGTTTTGATAACACAAGAGGAAACAAGTATCGTCCGGACAAACATTGTTGCTCTCACTGTATTTATTACACAATATACTAACAACAAACAATTATATTTCTATTTATGTATAAGAGTAACTAACATGACAAGATTTTAATTAAAATTAAAACTAAGGGGATTTGATCTGCTATTTGTATGGATAGGAAAGATATCTAGAAAAATGGAGTATAGAATATGAGTCATAATACTGATTTAATAAATTAAAATGCTATGACTCGTGGCTGACCTTGACTTTTAATGACAGATATCTATTACCGCAATGAGTCACTTCTGATTACATCACCTATTTTGTTATAAGGAACTTGCTAGATGGTTCTAGAATGTTGCTCTAAGTTTTTGTTGTTTTTAATTTTTATTACACTGCCCTTTTCTTAAGACTGTTACGTCCCATAACAGTGACCTTACACTTTGCACTTGCGATACTTCTACCTTTGTTGGCGAATGTCAAAATCTGCACTATGATCTATACATGCAGCCTCATTTCTTGAAAAATGTCAGTCCACAGATTTCGTTGTTGGTGGAATACCTTTTGAATTCCAATTACACACCAAAATCTTGACACCAGTGTCTCGAAACACTACCTCCAACATGTTACGTAGCACGCTCCAATTAAGCTGGCCTAGGCCGAGCTTTGATACGGCAAACTTTTACCGGCACCGGCACAAATTTGTTTTCTTAGATCCCCATAATACCTTCAACAAGACTTCATAGCATGGCTTTTGATGGGATATTGCTTCGTCACAAGGTAGTAAATACTTCGTGATGATAGCGTAGTAGGTGACATGCCATTTCAATTTCTGGCTCTTGCTGCAGTATTTCTTTTACGCCACCATAACTCCTTTTAAACGCAACTACGTTGCGGAACACGCCACGGGACATCTTTAGCAGCACACTGAGCCAGGGGGTACTCCTATGGTACATTAAACAGATTTCTGAATTCATCAATGGCAACCCTAAATCTGGCTTTGCTGTGTCTCGAATAGGTTGAAATAAAGTCGATAAATGATTGTTCGCTGTTTTTGACTCCTAATTTTTCTAATTTAACATGGTTCGCCCTTTTCCCACATTCTCGCTGCTTTGGTTCTGCATTCCTCCCAGCATACGGGGTTAACCGATTCATATGAACGACTTTGGGCTTTCGTCTGGGAAATTTCATAATTCGGTACATTACATCGTTGATCCTCTTTATCACTTTATACGGACTTTCCCAAGATCTTTGCAATTTGGGATATACGTCTCGTTGTCGCTGGTACGACGAAATCAAGTCATCGGGTTGAAATCCCCCATCTTTGAAATTTCATTTGAGCACTGACAATCTGGATGTTATTGCGAACTCTCTCGTAAATGGAATTTAGTTTCTTTCGTGGGTTTTTAGCATATGCATTTCCAGCAACCTCGTCCTCTCGAGGCTTACTATCAAACTCCAAATCACACGGTAGTCCCATTTCACACCCAAACAACACTTTATTTGGAGTCTCTCCTGCCCTTTCGTGTACAACTGATCGATATAACACTAGCAACAGATGTAAATACTGGTCCCAACCTCTTTTGACAAATATTTTCAAATTATTCGATTCATTCATTCCAGCATTCCATCACCTTCTGGGTAAAGAGCAGCTGTTCTGGTTTTGCGTATCTTCAACAGCTGGCAGAGACTTTGGAACAAGGCTGACTCAAAATATCTTCCTTGGTCTGAATGTAATTATAAAGAAATCTCAATATGGCTAAACAGTTCTTTTGCCAAGGTCTCGGCCACTGTAACTGCCTCATGATTAGGTAGAGCGAATGCCTTAATCCATTTACCAGGATGTATTTGTTTCTTGCTTCGCCTTCTGGAAATGGTCCAGCTATATTTATGGCTACGTTTCCAAATGGGCTACCCACATTATATTACCGCATCGGTGCTTTTTGTCTCCGCAATGAACCGTTCCCATACACACATATTACACATTTTCTGCACTATTCCTTAACATTATCCTTGCAATTCATCCAATAAAATATTTTACTGGCCTTTTGTAGAGGTTTATTTACTCCGATATACTCTCCTGATGAACCATTATGCGGCTATCGTAGAATATCCACTACTCCGTTTTTCGGAATCGCCAATTGCAGTAGTCTTTTATTTCCATCATCATTTTCCAGATTTCTTTTCAAAAAGCCGTTCTGAACTTGTAAGGAGTCCTTTTGGAAACAATATGCTTTAAAAATAGGGTTAAATGAGACCTTTTCCTTCCAACATGGTCTCCGACCTTCATTCTTCGATTTTAATAACACCTTCAGGTCTGGGTCGTTTTCTTGACCTTGTTTGACATTATCTGGTTCCAGTCATCGTTACTTACAATAGTATGGCTGAGAAGAAGTTCTTCTACTTTTGACTCCAACCGAGTACGATGCTTACAATTCTTGCTTGTAATTGTTCCATTAATGTAAAGACTATCCGGTTTGTGTTTTAAGGATACCACTTAGATGGTGACTACCGGGGCATGGCTAGCAGAGATCAATCTTCGTCCCTTCATATCAATCCTTTCTAGTTTTCCAGGTGCTTTATGTTAACGGCGAATGTGGTCATAGCCTCTTAATAATTTTTCTGATAGGTCCTCGTTTACCACACTTCCAGGATCGTAGTTTAGGTTCTGTTGGTCTTTGGGCTCTAATTATCCTTAACACTGTTTCTTCTAGCCTCAGCATTAGTTTTATGTTCCTCAAAGGCTCGCGCACGAACATAGACCTTCGTGCTTATTTGTCTGCTTCAAATTTCACTGCATGAGCCAATGCACTAGCAAGGTCACGTGGACGAACTAATCTAAATGCCTGCTATGTATCAGAATCCTGAAGACCGTCTACAAATGTTTACACTCCAATTTATCCAATAAAATTTTCTGGGGCCTTTGGGTATACTAATCTTACTAGGAGCGCAATTTTACTTTCGAATTCCTGGGGGCTCTCATCAAGCTTCTGTACACAATTTCTTAACTGGTCACACTAGACCTATTGTAGATGTTTATCTTTATATCGCATTTCCAATCGTGAAACAAGGTAATCGAAGTTGCTCTGTAGATTGTCCAGTATTGTTTGTAGAATGTCTAAAGTATCCCCACGTAGAGCCACTATTAAGGCAGTTGCCTTTTTATCAATGGTCCATCCATTGAATGTTGCGGTTGCCACAAATTGTTTATGATAGTAGGGCCAAGATGTCTTCCCATCAGACATGGGTGCTTTAATGTGTCTTCTTGTACTTGCCATGCCATTTTCAATAACAGGTAAGTGTTCAGCTTGCTGCACATTCGCTTCTGTTAATTGTTCATGGGGAACGGTGGGTGCTTCCTTCTTAGGCATGCCGATTTCTTTATTTACGGTAAGGAGAATAAATTCGAAAGTAGTTCGTTACACTTCTTAGTTACTTCCTTATATTTTGTTGCCATCTCATTGGTAACATCTTTTAATTCTTTTGTTAATTTACTTTGACTTGCATTAATCGATAAGATTTCCTCTTTTAATTTGTTTGTAACTTCTTTTAATGCATTTTAGCCTGACCTACTTTCATTTTGTAATTTATTTTAATTGGATTCCATTTCTTCCTTTAATTTTCTGGTAATTTCTTCTTTTAATGCATTTTGGAATGACTAACTTATTTTGATTAACATTAATCTCTAACATGTCCTCTTCCAATTTATTTTGATTGGATTCCGTATTTTCTTGTAATTTAGTTTGATTGGATTCCATTTTTTCTTGATTGGAATCCATTTTTTCTTGTAATTCAGTTTGATTGGATTTTATTTCGTCCTGCACCTTTTGCAACATTTCCATCAACGTCTCCATCTTTTGTATTTCAGCGTTTCTTATCATGGCATATAAAAACAATTAACACTAGTTTTACTTAAATTTGCTTTGACTTTTACGTAAGCCTGAACGACGATACATGGTTGGCGAGTTGAGGTTCTACCAATACCTTTTTCGGGTAATAGTATGTGTGTTTATACTTTTAATAACAAACCCCACAACCGACACCAATATAACGAATATAGATAAATCTTTGAAAACGTTTATTTGTATTCACTAATAATAGGATGATTTATATATACTTATTTATTTAAATAGTTATTTTACAATATACTAACCACAAATGTTTATATTGCTATTTATGTATAATAGTGGTTAACATGACGAGATTATAATTAAAACTAAAACTATACGAACTTAATCCTTTATTTATATAGATAGGAAAATATCTAGAAAAAGAAAGGCAGCGTCTAGAATATTAGTTATAATAATGATGTAATAAATTGCAATGCTATGACTTATTGCTGACCTAGAATTTAATGGCGATATCGATTACTGCAATGAGCCATTTGTGATTACATAATCTATTTTATTATAAGGAACATCCTGGATGTTTCTAGAATGTTTCGCTAAGTTTTTATTGTTTCTAATTTTTGTTGCAATATTTTCTTCGAAAATTTGCGTTTGAGCATAAATCATTTAATTGTGAATTTGCATTTTCTTAAAAATACACTTACTGGATTTTGAAAATGGCCGACTCCACTGTGACGTGCAGTAGGCTTCAGCTCACTTACTGTTAATCGTTTAAAAATTGTTTCACTTAACAATGTAATATCAACTAATATTTCTTACCAGCGGCGTAGATTAAATAATTCATATATCATCAAAATAATGTAATTAGTTTAAGCAAACAATATGATTCGGCTTAAGCACAGTTTTCTAAACTTTTAAATTCGTCTTCTATGTAATAACGTTAGTGGTAACTTCTTAAGTGCATACGCACTTATACAAGACGTAGTGTAATCGCGTACGCAGTAGGAGTGGTTTCTAGCGTTATGATGGCAACTATTTGATTTCAATTAATTTATTGGTGTATAATTAGCTACAATATTCATTAATATACAGCATCGGATTCCTGTTACCTTTAATTGTTTGTTCTGAATATCAAAACAGATCCTAAAAATAAATGCATGTAATAATGCAATCAATTGAGTAGTAGAAACACTTCTTAAAGTCATTGCAATAAACACTTGACTGCCTTAATTAGTGAATGCAATAAATATGCTACTGCTTGTTATTACTTTTAGAATTGCCTGATGTCATAATGAAATAATAAAAGATAATAGGCGGTACTGCAGGGAATTAATTTTTAATAACCTGCATATATAATTACAAGGCATTTTGTTTTAGTATTATAGCTTTTAATTTAATTTTTCCAAAATGTTTATTTAAATACTAAAACTTTGAAAATATAGAACAGTTTTAGTGAACTGCTTACTCTACAGGTGGAATTGTAGGACTTTTACAGATTTATAAAATATTTTTCCATATTTCGGATGCTTTTATTACTACCATGCGAGTAAACGTTTTCGAATACATTTCCAATAACCAATTTGTCGATTATCGCGAAGATTTGAAAAAAGATATTTTAATTACGAGCATAATGGTGACACTCAGAAATTATACTAAATTTAATATTCGGAAGGATTACACTTTATTTAGTGTATATGCAAAATATAGAATTTTTCAAATAGTAAAAATGTAAATAAATAACTAAAAATCAAAATCGTACCGAACGACAATGTCATAGAATCCGTTGCACTATACCCGCACCTAGTTAATAGTGGGTGATTGAATCACAATCACTTTCGTGTGTTTATTTATATTATAAAAAGTATACCATATACGAGGTATGGCTGAAAACTAATGTACATTCGTATATAGCTGGAGGACAAACTTGTACGCAGCGCTGCGTGGTACTAGTCTGTAGCTACATTCTTTTTTCATTCCTGTGCCAAGGTGTGTTACATTCGGCTGAACCGTTTTACGTCAGTACTCGTTCCTATAGCATCACTAACATCTACACACGTTTAAAATGACAAAGAGTGAAGTTTTTAACCAAAGACGTTCATAAACGTTCACAGCTTCGAAACTGTAGATAAGGGTGATGAAATGTCGTGAGTCTGATGCCGATATCTTGAATATTTCCGACAAGCATCGTAGTGAAAGGCTGTCGGTAATTGATCGTAAGTCATTGCTGAATTATCCAACAAACGATAGCAAATGAGTTGAGAATATCATAGGACAGAGTAGGCTTAATCATCGAACAGCTGGGTTACTGTTGTTAGACACCATAATTAATAAGCAAATAATTACGTGTTCTAACATTAGAAAATTAAATAAACTATCGTTTAGTTTAAATTTCTAAAATAAGTTAGCTGTAATATAAAGTAAGAGAGACTGCAAGTTTGAATTGGATTATTTGAAAGGGACTTAAATCCCTTTAAAAGCAACTGACCTGGACTTTACATACCAGAAGGAGGTATAGTAGTTTAACATCGTAGAACGTACACTCAGGCAATTAACCGTAAGTGTTTTAATCAACTCTTTTAAAAACGTACATTGAACAAACGAAGTGCTAGATAATTAATTTAATAATAAAAATTTGCTTTATTTTAAATAAATAAACTTAACAAACAAAACAGAAGTTCCTTTCCTTTTTGTATTTAAATAAACATCATAAAGTTTTGTTTACTACCTGTCAGCAGTTTGGAAAAGGAAAGAACCGAAGGTTCGTAAACATTACTTGTTTCGTATATGATTCGTGTAATTTAATATTGTAAGTGAATGTTGTCGAATTATCCTTTTTTTTAATTTTTAAAATTTCAATAAATGTATAGATTGTAAGTTTCTGTTCTTACTTGTTGAAATATATAAGTCCTTAATTGAACTTATTTGGTGAGATCGCTAGGGTGACTAAGTAGAAATTCGTCTAGACCGAGAATACAAGGGTCAATAACAGGTAACAGTACGGGTCGTAAATATTTAGATCCCTTATAAGAAGGGTTTTAATTCTGAACTAGTTGATAAAAATCAATGCAGCTTCGAAGCAGCGTGTCTACTTCATTTTAAAACCAAACAAAGATTACGTAACTAAAGTAGGTAATCACGCAATTTGTTATAATTGTTAATAGCTGCCAACGGAGTAGATACCACTGAAAACTTTGTTAACGCTGGGTACCACGCATGCTTACCGACGAGCATAAGCGCAAACAAAAAGAAGTCTGCAAAGCTCTGATCTGCAAGAAAGCAGGCAATTAATTTTCATCATTGTTACGGGTGAGGAAAGTTGAGTCCAACACTCAACTCCATATTGGAATCCTTCTTTACAGTCGCCAAAAGAATTCAAGACAATTTCTTCAGCTAACAATGTTTTTGTTACTTTATTTTGGGACGCTCACGATGTGTTCTTGATGGAATAGCTTGAACAAGAACTATAGTGATTTCCGAGCGATATATTGAAACAATACGATGTAACAGTCTTTTTTTCGAGACCGACCGTTTTGCAAGTTGCATCTATTTTCACCTATTTTCGCGCCGTTAATTGTCAAGTGCGCTTTGGGCTGCCTACCTCCGTCTTTATTTATTTGCATTCGCGGGGAGTATTATCTGATCCCTTCGCGTGCCGAAGAGCATTGTGTGTAAGTTATTGGTGGAAGACGCACGTGGGTGGTTCCGTTCCGTTAATTACGACAACCTTTGTGGTTGATTCTTTCTTTCTTGGGATAAAACACCTATATTTTTAGGGTGAGTAGGCACCCCCTTGGCTACGTGCAAGGTTGAATGATCAATTTCTGTTTATTTATTTTCTAGTGTTTTAAATATCGATTTCAAAATGCCCGTTGAATTTGAGGATTCGCCGGCGTGCTGATAACGTTGACTGCTTCTGGATGAGCCCGAAGCTCCGCTTTAGAGGGTTTTCTTTCGCCGTGGTCCACCTGCTGTCTCTCCTCACTGGAGCCGCTTCTTTGTTCCGATTCTGCACGGCTCTAGTATGGCGATCCACGGTCTTGCGGAAGTCGTCCGTTCGGTAACTTCGAGGTGATGATCTCCAGATACCCAGGATAGCATCCGTTTTTTTTCCTTTCTCTGAGAACTTCTACCATCCAGGTCAGTTTACATTAACTTTTCTACTGGCATTCGCCGAAGATGGAGTAAACTCATTACGATTCGGGACCTGCGAATTGCTTATTCGCGTTCCAAATATTTATTTGCTGCAGTTTATTGTTTTGTGCTTTAGTAATTTAATTCTAATTAATCATTATAATTATTTAATTTTGTCTGTAAATTTTCTACTAATAAATTTGAAACAAAGATAAATAATCGTTTTATAGTAGTGAAATTCGTTCTTTAATGCAACGATTAGTTATTTATGCTCGACGCTGAATGCACAGCCCGAGCGCGGCGGCGAGCCGCATGTGTGCCTTTAAGGCCTCCTAACATTAACGTACTTTAATACCTTTACCTATTGCTTTGGATATATTTTTATATGTTACGATTTATGTAAAGACGTTCTTGGATGAACTAAATTTAATTAATTGCGTACGAATTTTAAATATTTATTTATATTTTATTTTAAAATCAAAGCCTTCATCACTGCAGTGAAGACCGCCAATGTAATCGATTTATTTGCCAATTCCTTTTTTCATAGATTCTTTGATTGCAAATAGACATTTTGCGTTCAATTTAAATTAGAATAATTAAGTTCACGAACACCTAATATTTTCTCTTTTTTCAAATCTGTATTATAAGTTTTGGTTTGACCGTGAACGTGTGTGAGATTAACCTTTTACATCGTGTTTTCGCCGCTGGTGAAACCAACGACTCTGGATAAAAGGGTAGGTCGTTATGTGCATCAAAATTTGTCAAATATAATGTATTATATTGATGACAAATTTTGAAGTCTTTCAAAATATTTTTACAATTGTATATTTCTTTGAATTTGATGTTATTATTTATGCTCTGATGAAGGGACAAATCTTTTCCCGAAACGTCAGCAGTTAAACAGTTACTTTTATAAATATCTTTTACCTGCCTATATAAAATTTGTATAACCCAAATTCTGGACTTGTTCCAATAAACATTATAATTATATATATACTCTATCACAATAAAATCTGTCGTTTTACCATAATTGTTCCGCAGTACAGAAATATTGCAAGCAACCATCACAAAACTGAGAAGCTGTTTTTTTAACCCTTATGTGGTTAGATAGTTATCGCGAAAATTCTTAATCCGACAGTAATGACTTCTACCATACAAGTCATGAATCAACAATAAATTCATATGAGATGGTTTTTTATTTTTGGAAAGTATAGGGATCTAACTATTTCCGATTTTGTTTTATTATTTTTGAATATGCTTTCAAAACCATACAGATTTTTGGAAATTTCATTTTGGCATTCAAATTTAGAAATATCACAAAGTTTAACCGGAAAATTAATACTATCAAAATTAAAAATATCCCAAAAATTTTCATATGAGGTCGTTCTATTCTAAGGACGCTCCGGAACTCACACGCCGATGATATAGCCCATCGGATACAGAATTCATTATTGTTCTGGACATTTACTACAGCTTTCTTATTCTCAATTGTATTTAGGAGCGGAATATATGATGAAGCATGTAATGGGTTAAACTTACAAATATTTACTTCTAAAAATACTATATTTATCATAGACCAACCTAAAATACAGGAAACAGTGATTCATATAATATAATATATCTAAACACCTGAATCCCCTTCTTGAAATTCAGTCAACTTTCCATCTTGCATTCCACTAAAATCATCATATACATCTCTTACATCGCTACTAACAGTAAAATTTCGTTTTTTTCAGTATTTTGTGATTCCAAACGGTAATATTCGAATGTTTCAAAATTTACTTTAACTGTTAAAAATGTATCCACTTGATCTCGTATTAATTGCACAATTTTGTTTTTAATTACATTCATAAATTTGTTAAGATGTATATGATAACCTTTAGCTGAAATTCTATAACTAACAATGCGAGATCGAAACGCAGAATCTAAAACCAATGCAGCTGCTTTATGGGGATTACTGCGCAAATATAGATATAACCGTCGCAGCGCATATTCACGACAATTACCACAATAAGTACGTGTTATAAATCAATCACTAGATTACAAACCAAATCAGATCAAGTATCTTACAAGGTATAGATGATTGACTCGGACTAGAATGGCAGGTTGTTTGACTATCATCTGTAAAAATTACTAAATTATCTCACCACTGATCGATGGCAGAGCCTGATTTCCACCACTACTTTCTCTTTAACCGATATCTATTAATACACTTTTACAATATCTAATTATCTATGACGGATAACGTACCACTTGTAGAAGGTCGACTAGTTATGGTATAGGTTGCTTCCATGCGTATGCCAGCACCTAGATACATTTATTAAAACACTCTTATAATTTACATTATGGAAATGTGGATTGGGACTGAAGACATTTTCATACGTTTATGTACAACATCAATCCTTTGTTCCATATAAATTAAATATAATACATTTTATACAATATATTTACTAAACTTATCTAGTTTAGATGAACAATACTTAGTTTCGATGTCTAAAAAGACTGTCAGATACTGAAAATTGTCGCCCACAAACACCACAATGGAATATTTTAAAGTTTCTATAATAAATTTGTAGATGAACTGGTCATCTAGTCAAACAATACGCTCTTATATTCAATCTGAAGCATACACTAAGATATATTTGCGATGTTTCGCTCTTTCTTTCGCTATAACTCTTTGTTGCAGACAGGGTGTACAGCTAGAAACTAGAGAGTAGTAAATATGCTACTGCTTCGCTTACACACCTGGATGGACAGGAAAAAAGGATAAGGGATACATAGGTGGGACAAAGACACCAACTGCTACAGAAGATCCCTAAATAAGACATTCTGTCGATTTGATGTTAGGAGCAACCTCATACATATGCTCTTGTTGGCTGGCTACCAAAGAGTTATAATGCTTCGTAGTTCATTCTCTTTACTTCGTGTGAGCATCTCGAAACAAACACATTTGGTTCTTTCGGCTGAGATGAATTGTCGGTTTTTCTCCATCCCCATTTTAAGTTCAACAATGTGGTTTTGCCTAGAATTCACTGTAACTGCTGGTGATGGGTTTTATTGAGAAGATAATGAAGGTAAGGGAAAGGGGTTCTCAAAGTCCTTCCAACTGATCTCTAACTCTAAGGAACTCATTTCCTCATCTATATCATCTCCAGGTGGTGGGGGTGATTGCGGATCTTCCAAAGAAATAACCTCATAAGCAACTACACTATCTTGATCAATCTGCTGCGGTGAAGGAGAATAACCCACCAGCTGGTTGGCATGTATATCCATAAGATCGTTATGCTCTAGCAGATTAGTTTCAGGTAAACTGATCTGCGAGAGTTGTAGAATATGATCGAACACCTGCTTCATCTCAATTGATAAGCTATCCTCCTCCTCCACCTTCATGATATTCACCTGCACCGAAGGAGAATTTACGGCGATACTAATCTTCAACACCTGTCGCAGAAGTACATCACTGTTCCCGACTGGGTTCGAAGACAGACTAACCGTATCGAAACGAGGAAGAAGCAATGGTGCCACTTGAATGATAGCGGGAGTCCCTACATGATGAAAAGGCTTTGCTTGTATAGAAAAAGGACCGTCATCTTCCGGTTTAATACTATAAACATCAACGATGTTTGCTCAGTTCTCGTTCAGTACCACGGATACTTCTTCCTCATCATATAATATCGCAGTTATTGGTAGGGATTCCAAACGCTGGTGTATATTGTAACAAATTCTGTCGTTACATGTCTGTTTCGATCAAGGTTTACACATACACACACACACACACACACACGCATACGCACACGCACACGCACACGCACGCGCACACGCACGCGCACACGCACGCGCAAACGCACACGCACACGCACACGAACATGCACACGCACACGCACATGCACGCGTACGCGCACCCACACGCGCACGCGCACACGCACACGCACATTTCGCTTGCTAGACACCTTCTTCTTTAAAAACAAACCTGTGTTCCTAGAAGCACCACCTTCACCGCTTAAACTAGCATGAGCACCATTAATCGGAAACATTGTTAGTTTAGAAGTGATGTTTAAGTCCACAGAGATTATATATAACTATAAACAACGCCCTTGTCAGCATATTTAAAACTGTAACATTATTGATTAATGTCCAAGGACAAACATGAGATAAAAGTCCTACTATAGGTGTGCGATCAAAGTCGAAGGTCAAATCTTAGATCAAAACCTAAGCTCAGATATGAGATCAAATCCAAGGTTATGGTAAAACATTTGACTTACATTTGAGTCATTGACTAGTCCTTAACCCAATTGTGGAGGGAAGTCTACGTATAGATCATGGCCATCCAATAATTCCCTCCTCTGCCACCTTAAAATACGTATAAATAGTGATAACTATAAGAATATGTTCGCTTACATGTTAGAAGTGTGTGTCAAAGTTGCTATATAAGTATATATAGTATCATATATCTATTCCAATTTTGAATATCGGTTATTATCTCTTATAAATTGGGAAAACATAATACCTCCTATTGATTTAGCACATGCAGGTTTCTACTACTTTCAAAAAGAGGATACGGTAACCTCTTTTTATTGTGGTATCACTTTATACAACTGGGGTAAAAATGATAAACCAACGAAGGAGCACATCAGGTACGCAGCTCATTGTCGTTATATAAAATTACTTCTTAAAGATCGACGATAGGATACTGTATTTTAGTATAATTTCAAAATGTTCCTAATATACTTGTTGCTAATAATAATTGACAGTTATATTATGTGTAACTTAGACTTATGAATATTCTTTTGTAATACCTGATGTTTTCTGTTCAATGTTTAATAAATTTTAAAATCGTTATTTATAATTATAACGTGTGTATAAAAAGTTTTCTAATTAAGAGACCTATGGAAACAAAATGATATATCTTTGCTTAATCCATACAGACATTTCCATTTTCATATTTGTCATGAGAACTACTTTTGACATCTGTCAAACTAATTTAAAGAAGTTTAATTTTAAAGTTTTATTTAAAAAATGGTGCTAACCGTTCAACAAAAGTCATTTATTCTAGAGGCTTACTT
This sequence comes from Phrixothrix hirtus, assembly GCA_024586415.1. Taxonomy (NCBI): domain Eukaryota; kingdom Metazoa; phylum Arthropoda; class Insecta; order Coleoptera; family Phengodidae; genus Phrixothrix; species Phrixothrix hirtus. The sequence continues at coordinate 112 of JAHWXV010378670.1, read as the reverse complement.
TCGTACCGGTCAGAAAATCAATGGCAATTGGGTTTATTCCAATAATGACAGTTATTTAGAATTTCAAGAGGAATTTCCAAATGCGGTTATTGCATACAATGATTATTATTCC